>CAUYRT010002581.1:0-28105 GCA_963574885.1 Lepilemur ruficaudatus
AATTGGGCCAGAAGACCTCTAAGACTATTTTGAAAGTAACATTCTGGGTTTTTTTTTGGGGGGGGGGCGTTGAGACAGAGTGTTGCTCTGTTGCCTGGGCTAGAGTGCTGTGGCATCAGCCTAGCTCACAGCAACCTCAAACTCCTGGGCTCAAGCGATCCTTCTGCCTCAGCCTCCCAAGTAGCTGGGACTACAGGCATGTGCCACCATGCCCAGCTAATTTTTTCTATATATGTTTTTAGTTGGCCAATTAATTTCTATTTTTTTTTTTTTTTTTTAGTAGAGACGGGGTCTCACTCTCGCTCAGGCTGGTTTCGAACTCCTGACCTTGAGCAATCTGCCCACCTCAGCCTCCCAGAGTGCTAGGATTACAGGCGTGAGCCACCGCACCCAGCAGAAAGTAACATTCTATAGTTATAAATAACAGCTCCCCTCCCCTCTCCTTCCACACATTACTACCTAGGAACTCCAAGGTTCTAAATGGGAGACATTTTTAAAACTCGCCTTGTTCAAGTAATCACATATAGCCTGTAAGTCTATCAACACACAATACCCAAACTTCACACCTCAGAGGGACTGACCAAAATTTTTATAAAAAATTAGTAATTGGGCTTTCCCCCCCTAAAATAGCTTTTCAAAATAATAGGCACAAACAGATTCAAATATATAATACATAGTAGAATGCTAGTTATATACATTGACCATTAACTTATTTAATTTTTTAGTTTAAAAAAGCACACAAGATCACCATTTTTTATGGCTGAGTGTACGCCATGGTACATATACCACATTTTATTAATCCGTTAAGTAAAACTCAATGGAAATCAAGCAGGAGGAAGGGGGGAGAAAGGGATGGGTAAATTCACACCTAATGGGTACAATGCACACTATCTGGGTGAAGGGCACACTTATAACTTTGACTCAAACTGTACAAAAGCAAATTATGTAACCAAAATGTGTGTACTCCCGGTAATATTCTGAAATTTTAAAAAAAGTGCACAACAAATAAAAATACATGGAAAGGAAACAAAGGTCATGATTTGGCTAACTCAGAATAAGTTAAATCTTTATTTGCTTAGTGAAATTTCTAATATTTTCCTTTAGGAGAAAAAGATTTGAAAAAGAGCTATGCTTACTACAAAGAAATAAATGCTCCTTAGATGAATAAATGAATTTGTGCTTATATAATAAATTACATACACATATACAATAAATTTAATAACTATTATAACACAATCCATTTTTTAGCCCCAAACAAACAAACAAACAAAAAAAAAACCTATGCCAAATCCACAAGACCTTCTTTTAACTTTTAGAAATATCATTAGGCAAATGAATAAAAAAGGTTTTTCCCCAAACTTCAGGAAAACAGCTGGCAGATTCCTCTCCAGAATATCTCTCCAGTCTGCTTGCTCAGACACCATGATTTACGTATATCTGAACACTTTTGTAAAGGACATGGCCCAGTTGCCCATTGATAATTATTGGTTTTACTGTATTTACCACACAAAGCCCTTCAGGAAGGAAACACATCACTCTATATATATATGTAGACTGGTTATTACTACTGCTTTGTGCCAATGTCCCTTCCAGCTTGAGGATTTTGGACTCCCTCTCTTCTTGCTACAGTTCCACCACATCAGAGCCCTGAGGAACCGGGAAACAGGGTCTTACACAGCCCATCTCACTGCCCTAAACAATTCTGCTTGAGTGTGTGGAAGTCTAGGGCCAGTGTCTAGAAGTCTGAGCACCAGGGGGTAGCTCACCACACTGCCACTAAACACGGCCTAAGCCTTTAGACTCATGACATTTTGAAAAGAACAACAGTTGGGTTTTGTTTTTGTATTTATAAGCACACACATGCACACACACACACACACATACACACACACACACAAAGATTCAACACTGCTTCTATTCAGCCCATTTCAAAACAGATTTCTTAAAAACAATAAAAAAAATGTTTTTGCCCCTTTGTGTTTTATTATTTCCTCCAATTCCCTGAAAAAGAATTAAAGATTACATCAGGCAAATTTTGAGTTGTGTTGTTTTTGCCTTGTTCGTTTATTTATGCAATAAAGAATTATAGCCATACAAGATAACTGTCTAACTTTCATAAAGTTTTAATGACACAAATTAGTTAGCTAGCGTAAAAGACGTGGACCACCTGTCTACCTCCTCCAGATTCACCACTCAAGGCCCAACTCATAGCACCTCCTTTAGACAGCCTTCTGCCAATACTCCATAACAAAATGGTAGTTTCTCTGTTCTTCCACCTTTTTCTCGTTGCATCATATTAGCTCATCCTAAGGTATCTGCTACCATCAAGTCCCCCTGAGCATCCCTATTTAATTCTGAGCTTTCCAAGGACTAAGGCTGTGTCTCATGCCTCCTCTTATCCTTGAGCCCAGACTACCACTTATAAAGTTAAATTAATGAAACATAACTTTAGCACAAGCTTCAAAGGAAGGGATAGATAAAGGCTGGAAGTTGAGAAGAAAGTATCCAAGGCCTGGATGGCAAGCAAAAGTATGAGCAAAGGTATTAGGAAAGTAAAATTTAGCATACTGAGATAGTACAAGCAGAAACACTGAAAATGAGGGGAAAAAACCAGATAATACAAATAAAGTTTATACTTGTATAGAGAGCCTCATGTCATACACCCTCCTCAGAAATTCATGTCAAAATCCAAGTGGGAAAAAATGAATTGCATACACAAAAGAGGGATCATTAATTTTGAAATGTTGCTCTACATTTGGAATAAGAATTCAAGACTCCAAATTGGCCACATTGCAAAAATCTTAATGATGATATGTAAAAACGACTTCATTTGTTAGAATCTCGGAATCTTTACTTACAGATTCAGAATATCCCTAGCCTCTCTCTACAGAGGGGGAAAGGCGGAGGTGTTAAACATATGCACAGCATTTTTAGTTTTCTGAGAAGTTTTATTATTAGAGTTAGCCAAGCCCAGGTAGCTGATGTTAAGTCAACACATTTCAACCTGAGGGACTATAACAGCAATTTTAAAACAGGGCAGCCTTCACAATCATTTCTTCATGGGACATAGAATAAATGAGCCATCAAAATACAGAATTGCCCAAAACTAGATAAAGTTATGAATTGTTAGGAAACATCAAATATAATTCCTCAAGCTTACATCTTTCACTAAAATTGATAACACTTTTCCTAGCAACTTGCCCTGAGTTCCCTCAATATAACTCAGAATATGGAATTGCTTCAAATGATTAGCCTAGTGGAAATATATTTCCAGGCTAATTTGATGGGAAACAGCAAAACTATATTTTCAGAGAAAGTTTGACCTGGAGACTGACCTAATTTTTTGACTGAAAATTATTCAAATGGAAAAATCTTGAGATTTCTATCCAAGGATGATTATCATTTTTTTAAAGTTAAACTTTGGGCAAAATAGTCATATTTCAGAAAGGTCCAGCTGGAAAAACAACATTAGCTACATAGAAAATGATCTTCTAGGAAAGTAAGAACTGCTTCCAATAGTTGGCAGGAACATCTTCATTTCAGGGTATACTACTACATCCTAAAAGCTGGTCAATCTGAAAAACAGTTCTTCTTAATGGCCTTTTATTTTTTAATCAAATATATAAAAAGTCATCAAAGAATCCTACTTCCTAAAATAATCTATATGCAGCCAAAATAACCCTTCAGACAGCCCTTGCCTCACAATTTTACCCAGATTTCCACGCACTACATTTGGCCCAGCTATTGCTAAGACTAGTGTTGCTTTTTATTTAGAGAGGGAAAAAAAGAAAGTTAATGTCTTCATTTATAAAATTATCCTATTTTTTCATTAATATTAATTCATTTTTGTCTCAGTAATATTAGCATAATTGATTTAATTCAACAGGCACTGTGCAATCTTAGGCCTACAAAAATAAAGCAGCATCTACTGCTCTCAGTCTAGCCAGAGACTGTCACCTGCTAAGTTCTTTTCTAAGGACTGGGGACAGAGCAAAAGACAACTGATAGTATCCCTGTACTTATTAAACATATATCCATGACTGGGAGCCAAGGAGGGGGAGGAGGAAGGAAGAAAGAGAACATGCACACAAGAAAATATTGAGATAGAAAATACTGAATAAACAGTGCTACATGAAAATAACACAATACTGAATAATAAATGCTACAGTGAAAATAAAACAGGCTGATGTGACAAGGAGAGTGGGAGCTCCTTTTTATTTCATAATCATAGTCCTTCTCTGAGAAGGTGACATTTAAGCTAAGACCTGGAAGAAAATAAGAAGCAGGGTATGTGCTGGCCTGGCAGAAAAAAAAAATGATATTTACGTTGCTTACAGAGGAAGATGGGTAAACAACCTAAAGAAGGCCTGTCTTTATATTTGCCTCCAGCGCTACCTAGCCCCTTACCTGATTTTTCCTAACTGAGGTGAAGGCCACTTTCTCCCTCCTAAACTTTTGCTACTTGTACTCCTCTTCCATTCTGAATTCACCATTTAACACCCACACGGGTTTGGCTCTTACGATTTCACAAACTTGTTTCTCATATATTAAATTCTCCCAATGTTATAAACTCCCAAGTGTTTATAATGATTCTTCATTATAAAGATTTTGTAATCAGATCTAAGTCCTGGGAATTTGTATACAATTTTAAATAATAGACTTTTTAAAAAATCTGTCCCTTGAAATTGCAAAGTTCCTGAACACAATACAGAAGGAAGCATCTGGACTAAGGAATACCAAACCATAAAAAGCAGTGGGTTTTTAAGTACAATTTGAGAAAAGGAAAGATTACAAGTGAAAAGCTATCTACTCAAAGGAAGGAAGTAGTGTTTCAAGGAAAAAGATTACATGGTTCAGGAGAGAAAGGGAAAGTACAAGAGTGATCACATTTGAAATATTAATATACAATAAGTTCTAATTTTCTCAAATATATATTCATATTAAAAAGATATTTTTCAAATAAAATTTTCTTTTTATAAATTCATAGTGTGTAAGAGTCACTGTTAAATGCACTATATCCATATTCTCTTATGTACCATAAATTCCGTTTTTGATTCTGACACTTTAAGTATTCTTCTCCAAATGCAGAGGACAATGAAATGGTGTTCTACACAAGAGAGCTATCAACTGCATTAGCATGATAGAAATGGCAATGTATTATAAAATAATCAAATATAATAAATCAAAGTTAAAAACTCATTTCCTATTTTTAAAAATTGCCTAAGAGACTATCACAACATAACTTCACAGAAACACAAAAAAATAATGATACAACAAAAGAAAATGATCCAATTTTTCTCTTTCCAGTTATTTTTTGCTTTATTTCCTTTTCAGTAGAAAAAATAAATGCTTGCAGGGAAGGATCCAAACTGTCCTAACTTTAGAGGAAGGATTAAGAACAAGATTTATTTTCAGCATCTAATGGACTATATATTTTTCCCCTGTATGGCATTTGGCACAGCAATAGCCTATCCTAGGTATCCTAATTGATTTAAGAGCCATTACACATTAAAAACAAAGACAGAATGAGGGTGATGCTAGTATGACAACTCTTTATACAAGGTGTATATAGGAATGTGTTTCCTTGTAGCCTGACAATCTTTCAATCTTCTCAAATAAACCAGGGAGAATCCAATATCTCCTTCTAAAGCAAGAGTCTTCAAACTGTGTTCCAAGAGACCTTACATCCCATCCCTACAGGATGTTTTAGTGGTTCTACAAAAGCAACAGGGCATTTGCCCAAACAACAAAAATTTAAACAGTTGAAGGACCAACCCTAAGTTTCAGATAAAGGTTGAGTATCCCTGACTTTGGAATTCAAATTTTTTCATATTTTGGAATATTTGCACTATACTTACCAGTTCAGCATCCATAATCCAAAAATCCAAAATGCTCCAATGCGCATTTCCTTTGAGCATCATGTCGGTGCTCGAAAAGTTGTATTTTGGATTAGGGGTAGTCAACTTGTATGGTATTAGGGCCTCTTAAGATTACGTTTAAAAAAAAAAAGTAAGCCACTGCTAAAATAAAATCTGAAACCACTGTTCAAAAGCACGTACATTACAAAAATTCACCTATATCATTAAAGTAAATTTACGAGTATAGTTCTTTTTGCTTGCTCCTACCAAATAGCAGCACTCCACTGTTTTCTCCCTATTCTGACTATAAAAGTGAGCTACACAGACCTCTCAGATTTGTAATTCTGGCACGTCTTTGGGGCTAAACAGATAGTAACAGGAGAAAAAAACAGCTTTTACTAATCTTTGCAGATCAACTGGTCGCAAAATACCCTCTGATTTGCAAACGTTGCAGGGTACCTCTCACAGTCTCTGAATTGCAGGAATCACTTAGTACGGGGAAACGGCACAAATGTAAATGAAAGAGAAATCAAAATAAACACAAAAACTACTAATAGTCAATGTTGTAGGTGAGTATTCACAAACTGAAATGAATAGAGAATAAACAAGGGAGAAGCAAAGAGACAGTCACTGAGTTTAATTTTAGTTTGTTTTAAAGGAAGCAGGTATGACATTGCCAAAAGGAGGAAGAAAGGAAAATTGTAATGAGTGGTAATGATTCTAGAAACAGCTTAGTAGGAGATTATTACAGCACAAGCTAGAATGTATGTGAAACATTCCACTGGATGGTAACTGAATTAGGTATTTCTCTTTTTAAATTATTTAGACTAGGTATTTCTTAATGGTTCATTTCAATCTTGAGACACCAAGAAAATAAGCTGAGAAGACGACTTTTTAAAACAGGATAAAGAATTGAAAATTCAATGACTAGCAGCTTTAATCTTATTTGGGAGCAACAGAAAATCACTTTTTTGAGAATAGAAACAAAAGTATCCAAACAATGCATAAGGCACATTGTCTATCACCCCAAATAAACCAGGGAGAATGGGGAGTGCAGAAAATGAGACCGAATATGAAGAGAGAGGAGGAAAAAGGAGGTTGAAGGTTAAGATGCTGCCAGAAATCACTGCTGTACCTCAAATATAAGAGTAAGAATTCTCAAGTATGCTGCTGAAGCTTATTGTAAGAACTGTTAAGTGTTTTGCTCACTTAAATCAAGAGCCCATTGAAAACTTCAGTTTAGCAACAGGCGGCATTTTGTAGCAGAAGAAGGTATGTGTCATGTGGAGACAGAGAGTTAAGTGTTCAAGAGCCAGAGCCCTTGAGAAGGACCCCTGGGTTCAGATCCCACCTTGGACACTCATATGTTGTGTTCCCTCATGTATAAAATGGAGCTAATGCTTTGCCTACTTCAAACACTTTAAGAGACCCACCATGCTAAAAGCATAAAAAGACAGGCTCTATTAACTTTCAGAACACTTTCTAGAAACTAGAAATCACCCAGTTATCTAACAGTAGTTGAATGCAAACCATAAACATTAGGGAATTTATTTTGGACATTCCCAAAAAACAGATTGAAATACACATATTTGCAATCAGTTTCATTAAATATTCGTAGATTTGTTTTTATTTTTTTCCCCACGGCTCCTTGACGGGGATGTATGAAAAAAGAAAATAATCTTCACTTGGAATTCTTTCAGCTCAATCCACCACTAGAGGTATTAGGAGTCAGGCCACCCTAGTCAGCCCACCTTGAAACTTCTGAAGCCCAATTCAGCACATTCTATGAAAAGGCAGTAAGTAAAGCTTCCAAGGTTACGTATTATAAAGCAGGAACATTGAAATATGGCAATAAAACAAATGAGTAGAAAATGGAAATGTAATCTGAGTTTGAGTCCTGTGGTGTCGTAAAAGAAAAATTAGCAAGGAATCAAGGGACATGATTCTGGCTCCATTTCTGCCACAAACTAGCCATCTGACCTTTGGAGGGTCCCTTGAACCACTTACTGAACACCTCCTCTGTCACGTAAGAGACCAGCTTCCATTCCAGAGGCTGCTTCTAGATCTAAAATTCTATTATGCTAAGGACCATTCGTATGTGTCACTTCTATTCTAACTTGAAGGCAAATGCATTTTGTTTTTTTAGTATCTTCGTTGATGCATAAAACATCTATCAGCAATACACCACATCTGCTATAACACAATCAGGAAATTGAAACGAAACAAGCTAACAACAAAAAAAACACAATGATTCAAAATCACACTTGGATTGTTTGAAATATATTTTAGTAAAGGCTCTGTCTTAATGTGAGAAGAACTGTATTTTTATTAGACCATTAAATAAAGGGATACTGAATTTTTTTAACATACCAAAAAATTTCCTATTATATAAATTAGATTTTCATTTTCTTGTTCCCACTCTTACTATGAAGTCAGATTAAATCTGCTGAATAAGACCCTGTTTTACATGTATAAATCAAACTAGAAATTTGGTTCCTCAGGAACTTGATATAATTTAGTTATAGTAGCATATCAACTCATGTATTAAGGAATGAAACAACAGAACATACTGGCAGCATTTATGAGAAACACCATGCTTTTAAAAAGGTAAAATAGAAAATTAAATCAACTGTTTGCACATTAGGCATAGCACATTATGTAAAAAGCTCTTGAGTGCTATGATTTTACTATATAGTGCACTTGTAACACCCTTGTTCTTAATCACATTGAAGTATATTACATTGCTTTTTAAATAGAATGTACCCTGCCACAATGCAGTCAATCTTAATAGTATTCCAGAACAGCACACCCATATGAAAGATAGGTTGATGAATAGGTTTATGCCCTATTCAAGGAGATGAAACAGCTCAATAGAAAGATTAAATAAGGCTCCTGCCAGTAGTTGAATCTTAAAGTCAAAGAGAAGAACACAACTCAAACCAAATGTTACAGGCAAAGGTCAAACAAGAGAATAATTAAAACTCTTACTTGAAGAGCTAGCTAGTGTTCACTCACTCAGTATAAATCAGAAGAAAAATTTCTTCTCTTAAAGTATGACCATAATAACTTTCACTGAGTCAGTTTCAAAAGATAAATTATAAAACTGAATGAAGGTGAGCTAAGTACCAAAATAACCTTTATAGAAACCATTCCTATTATAAAACTATTAGACCGTAAGTGCAAAACTATACATTAAAATCCTATTGTTATATTGTACAAATAAATTCTAGTACAAATTCTAGTACAAATATTGTACAAATAAATTCTATTGTACATATAAATCCTAGACTTACAAAATATCAAATATTAATGGAAATATGAATTTTGCTAAAAGCCTTCCAGCTAATTTTTTGTAGAATTCTATTATAGCTCAATTCATTTACATAAAAGGAAAAGAAATGTTACAAAGAATAAACCAGAAATGTATGTTTCTGGAGTACTTTCATTTGTTGACTTAAATGTCCAGCCACCAGCTATAATTCTAACAGAGGATTTAACTAAATGAACATATTTCTGTGCACACATACCACCTATAAAATGTAAATACAAACTCAGCTATAAGAAAATGTGGGAAGTGTAAAATAATGCTAAAAAAATAGGAAAAAGAAAAATTATTTATATCAGTAGCAAATATTTTGGAGGCATTGTAACCCCATCTTGAGAAACACCCAGTTTGTTTAAATTTACCATGGGACAACAGGTACATTTGTGTTTTATAAAAATTGTTCCCTTGTGTGCTATTATCTCATATGTTGGAAAGCCACTATCTAATTTAGTTTCTCTCTCAACTAGTCACTTTTCTGGACAATGAATGATGCTGAGATCACCTCTTGAACTAAGTAAATGCGAATTTTTATACACATGCCCACGTCATGCCTGTGGAGTAAACACAATCAACCAGAAAGACTACCAAGAAATTGAATAAGCTTTTCCTACTCTATCAATTCCTTTTCTTTGTTATTCTGCTTTCATGTAAAAATGCTAGTAGATAAGCTCTAAAGCCATCTGACTGTAGTTTGGGGTTAGGGAAGGTAAAAACTAAACAATAGTACCTGATATCACAGGAAGAAATTTTTAATATTTTATGATAATGATTTATTTATAAATAAATGCATCTGCTCTCATAATACTCCCCCTTAAATAAATGCATATCAAACACTACCAATACGTCATTTGTTTTCCTACTTATAACAAAAAGCAATAAGATACTTAAGACAGCAAATTTCAAATAATTTCTTCCTTGGAGATAATAATAAAAGTATGATTTATTTAACACCTTTCACCAAGTCCCTGAAAGATCACTAATGTCACATAAATCCATAACATAAGGAAATAAGTAGCTCAAGAGTCCTACCAGCCATCCCTTTTTACAGATGGAATATGACAACTTAAGCAATTTACTCAGAGGTCAGGGAGCTAATTCCTGGCATTCAATCAATAGATATTTATTAAAGGCTTCTATGTCCAGTACTCTGTGCTGGATGCTTAGATGAAGAGTATTTGCTTCTTTTTGCTCACTGGGATCTTTCATTTTCCTACAAAAAAAATTTCTAACTTGTATAATAAAATAAAAATCTTTAAAACAGTGTTATGATGCTGAGTGAATTCAAGAGGAATTCGGAGAACAAGGTCTCTCACGTTAGAAATATTTGTAAAGTCAAGGAGGACTATAGACCTAGGTCTCCACCTGTGTATACCTTCCACTCTACACCTATGCCTGTGAAAAAAACCCAAGGCATTATGAGTTCCATTTTATAATGGGTTTAGAGCCAGCTAATCTGTGTTCTCTGTTGCTCTGACATGTTCTAGCTGTAGTAACAAACTTTAGGCAAGTTATTTAACTTCTCTCTCAGATTCTTTTATCCATAAAATAATAAAAAAACATGGCTATGCAAATCCAGTATAACACATTATGTATTTTATGAGAAAATTATTTTGTAAATACTAAATTTTTACCAAACATTAGTCTTAATACATGAATATTTTCCCAACTGTTATGCGTACTTCCACTAAACAGGGGACAAAAAGAAGGTACTGTTTAGCCAAAATTTCTGACTAACCAAGAGTTAGGTGTTAGAAATACTAAAATATAGTCTCTGCCCTTAAAGATGTCACACACCATTTTTTGGATATAGAACTCTACTAGAATGTGACTATTTTGCCCTCATCACCAATACAACAAGAAAAATTAAAACCTTAAAAAAATATGTGGTTAGGATAGCATGATATTGATAAACTATTAAGATGAAATAAGTGATATGAGTTCAGAAGTTTCTTCCTTTTAGAAATATGAATTGAACTTCTTATTTTAATTTAATGCTTTTATTATCTCTCCATGGCTTTAATGCTGGTTTCATTTAGATAACAAGCTATGGCTATCAAAATATATTTTCCTAGGGATTTGTTTTTATATTAAAAACCTAGATATGATTTAATTCCATTGGGATCTTCATTTGCCTTAAATTTATTGAGATAACAGGAACTACATTAATAAGCTAATATGCAAATCTTTCAAATTGCCAGGGGATTTCCTGGGATGGGTTAATCTTCTGGGATGGTTCCCACCATCACCACCACCATCACCTGTTTTAAACAAGCGTGTTGCTAAGCCATTGACTTTCTCCTTTCACAAAGATTGCACATTTACTATACACCAGTACTAAGAATGAAAGCATGAATAAAATAAGACTTATCCTCAAGGAGATCATAGTGGGGTATTTTCTACGTAAGCATTTTAGATCCCAATTAAGAATTTCAAGTATCCCCACCCTTACCTCCCAGGATCGTGGCATTAAATGAATGAAGGTGTAAAGCCTCTAATAGCAAGAGATGAACATTCTAGATTGAACAAACTTCAGGTGGGTTTAAACAAACCATAAAGAAAATGTATATAAGCGCATGCATATTTTTAAAGTAATAGTTCTTGCTAACTCCAACAACAACAACAGAAAAAACTTTTCACAAGCTTTAAGCGCTAATATGAATATCAAGTAAACCAAATTTAGAACTTTAATCATGTTAGTTCAGCAGTGTAATTTCAATTCAATCCTCTCCTAGTCAGTCAAGAATTGGCCACCCTCGCTAAAAAACGTCAACTGCCATTCTTTCCATTTCTGTAGTGTTACTAGCACCATACTTTGAAAAAAAATTCTTAGCTAAGACTTCATAAGTTTACTTATACCTAGAGCAGTGGTCTCTGTATCAGTAATATCAGCGTCATCTGGGAGACCTGTGAGAAATGGCAATTCTTGGTCTCTACTACAGACCTCTTAAATCAGAAACTCTGGGGGAGGCCCCAGCAATCCCAAACCTTCCAGGAGATTCTGTTGCATGCTCAAGTTTGAGAGCCACTGCACTAAGCGATTCTCTCCTACACTCACCCTAGTCAGAGCAAAGATGCTCTCTGTAACTTTTTCTTATTGCTTTAGTTACAGTGCTGTTTTTTCCTCCACTGAGTAATTTCCCTTATCCATAAATTACATCACTTTCTAAAACACTAATTTTTCTTAAAAGACCAGAGCATGGTGTATAATTGTCCCATAAAATGTCCTTTTCTGTATGGCAATATTTTAATACAAAAATTGTCATAATGTTGAGTTTCACCAACTACAATTTTTAAAAAGTCAACAAAATAAAATGTTCACGAGTAAGCTTATGATTCTTAATGTGATAATAACCCAAGAGATATGTCTGTTTACTGCTAAAGCAGTCCTTGCCAGGAAGACACAGACACAGTCATGGAAAGAATTTTCTAAACATCAGAGGCTAAACAACAGTTGTTTTTCATTGGTTGGTAAGGAGTAGGACTGGGTCCAAAATTCAAGCTTAATCCACCAGATAATACTCAAACTTTTCCCATAAGAAATGTTAAGAACACGGTAATCCCATAATGTCATTTCTATGAAAGCCACAAACCTGAAGAAAAGAAAAAAGGCAAAAGACAACAAAAACCCAACTATGCTAATAAACTCAAAAACCAAAATGGCTGCAGGCTGTTTCACAAATGGGCTTAAAGCCTGGCCCGTGTACAACAGTGAAGTACAGTACATAAATAACAATTGGGCAACCTGTAAATTACTACTGTACTTTCTAGTAATGGCACAAATAGAATTTATTATAACATACTCTTGCTACATGTCTGTTCCTAGAAGGCTAGAGATGAAGCCCAACAGAAGTGTCAAATGCCTAGAGACATGGAATAAAGTCGACTCCCTTAACTGGGAATCATATAACCAGCCCCTTGACACACAGGGACTCTGACTTTGCTGCAGCTGCTTCTGATTTGCAAGTGTCAGCTGGAAGTATCTTTTTCTGTCTCTTGTCTCCTAAACTTGCAATTTATCATTTCTGAAGACTTCTGCATCATTTCTATAACTCTTTTAATTATTGGACTGATTTGAAACAAAAGATTCTTCAGTAACTTCAGCTTAAGACCACACAGAAATTTTTATAATAACCTGCTTAAATAATGCATTGAGTAAATTGGAGGAGGGGGTTTCAGGTGATGGTAAAGAGCTATAATCTAAATACTAGCTAAATTTAGAAGACTTGAACACCCTGGAAATGAGGTTTGTGTAGGTATTAATGTTCAAATGCAGCTATGTGTACTTTCATTTTTAATGACTAACTGATCCACAATTAATATTCATTTTAAGTCCATTACTCTCAAGTTATTGCTATAAATAGACCTACCCTATCTTGTCAGTCTGTTCCAGTGCATGAATCACCTTATCCACACACTATAAGCCTCAGTCTACTCTCAAAAGCGTCTGTCAGCAGAGACCTTGGGAAAGACATCTTAGCTTCTATTCCATCCTAATTTGTTCTCCTATCTATAGCTCCCCTCTCTGATCTAGCTATTGGCTCAAGAAGATAGTGCCCTACAAGCAGTTTGACTGCAGAAAAAAAGCAAACCAAAGAATTTCCAATGACTAAAATAGGAGGGCAATTTTCTCCTACAGCTATTAAGCTGGTTCTGAAGGCAACATCCACAAAAAGAACTTGAAGGAAACACACTCATTTGTAAGAACATGCTCTGTCTATTTCAAATCCTATCAGCACTTGAATATTTTTAAATAGTTGATAGGTACAAAGGAGTAGTGTTCTAAATAATGGAGAACTTTATTATCATAAGTCAATATCCAAAACTCATGGTTGAACTAGAGTAACTTAATGCTGTGAATTCAACAAAGGACTACAAGTCTAGTATGACCATTCATCAAGCCAAAGCTCTGAGGCTACTTGACACTTATAAAGCAATGGCAACAGAAAATTAAGAAAATAAAAAAAAAGAATGAATGAAAAATCCATTGCCTTAAGAGCTCATTCATGTATTTTAAAGGTCAGTAGTGTGATTTATACAACCTTAAAGGCTCAAGGTGAAGTTATTTGTACTGATGGAATGGCAGCTCCAGAAAGAAACTCAAACACAGCAGAAATGCCAACCACTTGATTGTTAATGACTGTGCTTTCTGCAGTAAATTTTTATAATGTGAAAGAGGGCAGCCAAACAGATATCTCTCAATAATTCACCTAACAAGACACATCACATTCCCCAAGTCTTAGCAACTTTTCACGAAGATACTCATCAAATCTCCCCTCCTAGGAACTATCCTGCATTTTATTAACTTAATGGTGTAATTTCAAATTCTGATCTGTTGCATTAAAAATAAGGCACAAATCACCTTCAGTTAAGAAATATGTAAGATTATGTTAACGTATATTAAAGTTTCATACAATTTTCTATCATTAGCCAGGTGCAGTGGCTCATGCCTATAATCCCAGTACTTAGGGAGGCTGAGGCAGGAAGATTGCTTGAACCCAGGAGGTGGAGGCTGCAATGAGTTACAATTGTGCCACTGCACACCAGTCTGGGTGACAGAGTGAGATTCTGTCTTTAAAAAACAAACAAACAAAAAAAACCCTTACTATTATCTGCTATATTAAAATAAGTCATGTATATATTAAAGTCAATCCAACAAGGTCAAGAAAAAAAATATACCATTTACAATACATCAAATCAAATACAGTGTTTGCTTCATTCATTTAAAATACAACAAAACCTGGTCCAAGGTCCATTGGTCAGAAGTGGAAGTCCCTCATTTTCACATTGGTTTTGTGGGAAAATCATATTTGACTTCCATTACATTGATTTACATTACCTACCTTTTCCCAGATTAAACATACTTTAAACATGAGGGCTACTGACCCACGAAAGTTGAGTCCTCCTCCAAACTATACATATTTCATTTCAAGGTGCAGAAGGTAGCATATTAGTCAGGGTGTTATTTCAGTTAACAACAAAATTGTCCTAATGGAGCAAACTATTCATTTTACTAATAGGTATTTTTCTAAACAGCAAATATGAGAATGCAACTTAAAAATTTTCCCCAATTATTCCAATTTATCGGTTCAATCCAAAACCAGGAAATTACTGCCTCAATATGAATACTTCTGTTTGGTGAAGACATTTCTGGATAAAATGCCATATAGTAAATATGGCTAATAAAACAGGGGAAAAGTGGTACTTGAGCAATACATATACTCTTTAGATTTTGTTAACATCTTCTCTACAAGGTTGAGGCAAGTTAGCAGGCTAGAAAGACCCAAATCAGAGAAATACTTTTAAACAGAGTCCCTGAGACAGCAACTTCACTTTAATGAATATATCCCAGAATTAAATATGCTAACAAAATTTTCTCATAGACATCAGCATGCCTCACCCACATGTTCCTTCTTTATTAGGGTATGTAAATATAAGTTGTCAGTCATTTGTGAAATACTCTACCAAAAAAATTTATATCATTAAAATAAAAAAGTAATGGCATCTTAATTCAAAAGTTATAAAGGAATAGATACTAGAGTAACTAATAAGAAATATAATTATAAACCAAAAATTAAACAAAATTTTATAAAATTCTATTAGTCATATCGTACCTGGTTGAGATTCCTTGGAAACACCAATGAAAATCAATCTTCTAAACATTTAAAATGAAAAATTTTTACATCCTAACAAAGTATCTTATCTTGAAGCCCCGCTAGGACCATCTAAAAATAAGTGATGTCTTCATTCTTAAGACTGTCATTTTCATTGATTTCTCAACATTAAACAAAAATTGTTAATAATGATTACAATTAAAAAATATCAATTAGCTAAAATGTCCTAGGTTAAATTCATATCAATAACCGTAGAATATGTTAAGGAATCTACCCTTTAAAACACAACAGTCTTTCCCATCTGTGAATAAAGTCCAGGCTTTAAAACCTATGGTCTTTTGTTTTTTCCATCATGCTATAAACATGCTATAAATAGTCTGACAGACAGTTTCACCTTTAATTGAACCAACACTGACTAAAACAGGGATATGGACTTCTGTCTCCTCCCTTCCCTGAGGCCCAGTGGGATGAATGCCGGAGGGATTCCACGCAAGCTTTAGATGTCTTGGACTTCGATCCTATTTGTTTTGGAACCATGGGCTCCTTTCTTATTAAATTCTTCTATTTGCCAGGAGAAAAATGGAACAAAAACGAAAAAGTCTAATGTGTGGACTTTAAGGGTTGCTTTATCTGTCATGATTGGAAATTTCATTTTTTTTTCATTCCATTTTTTTTGTTTGTTAGCCACAAACTCTACAATTTGCTTATGCCTTTGTTTTTTAAAGCAGTATTTTATAGAAAAGAGTGAAGTAATTGGAGTCTCTGCTTTACAATGGCATTTAACTAACAAACTCTAATGCAGCCTCTCTCATATACCCAATTTAAAATCTTTGAAAGTAGACCCCATAAATGAAAACAAACTGCCACCTAAAATTGAAGCTGCCCATCAACCTGTATCACCTTTATGTGATCATACTGTTCTAATGACCAGAGGATGATAAAACTAGATAGGAAAAAAAATAAAAGAAAATGAAGGGTGGAGCCGGTGTGCTTTGTAGCTCTATAGTTCTACTATTCCAATGAGATACAAAAAGGTTTCACAGGAATATCAACCTAATCCTAATGGTATGAGTTGTGTGTGCAAGCTTATTTTTTATGCTAAAATGAGAAGACCAATCACTATTATAAAAGCAACAAAGAAAATCCTAAAGAGAAAGGAATATTTCCTGTGACTGTATGTTTCATAGATTACTAATCAGTAAAGGATTTAAATATTTAGGGTTTCATTTTTAATTGGGTTGCAGAAGAAGTACTATTCCAGCCTTTGCCAACTTCATCCCCTATTTACAAATGCCAAAATGGAAAATACAATCCTCACTTAAGGTAGATCAAGAAAAACACAGCCTCGTTCAAATACTGGATCCCCTAATCCCTGCCCTAGAGCTTACTGTAGATTTGTTTCCAGGGTAACAGATGAGTAGGTCTTTTGCAACCTATTGGTGATTGCCAATTCTTAGTGTACTGGTAGCAGTTGCACTAGGGAGCAGCATCTGGTTCCTCTACCTCTGCGGTCTCCTCTCTGACACGTGAACTGAAGTTAACAAGGCATTCTTTGCATACACTAAGAGCTTTATAAACACTGCTGGCTCTCACTGAAGAGGAGCATTGAGGAGAGGAGATGTAAGTTCTGTGAAAACAGAGTTGTTCTGTCTTTTTTAGCACCATACCCCAGTGCCTAGCACAATACTTGGCACAGAATAGGTACTCACTGACCATAAACGGACTGACAGACATGCCTCTTGAAAGTAAAACAAAAATGCAACACAGAACATGGCTGGTGAATTGCTGAGCAGGACACTGTACCCTGTCAAAGGGACAACTCAAACAACTGATCGTGGTCTTATAAAGCCCTAAAAGTCTAGGTTCAAAGATGACCTCAAACGTCTTCTCTTCCTCCGCAGAGGATCACGGCAGTTTAAGCCGGAAGATATAGCTATGGCAAGGTGAAAAGAGCACAGGCCTGGGAATAAGATGACCTGGTTTCAAATTCTAAATCCACCACTTAATAGCTATGACCTGGGGCAAGTCATTTTAACCTCTCAGCTTTCCTCCATGTGTAACAAGGGAATACTACTTAACTTCACAGTCTAGTTGTATTTGGAAATGAGGCCATGTGTAAGAAAGCACCTAGAGGGAGGGAGAGAAGGAAAAGAAGAGAAGGAGGGAGGTGCTGGCTTCAGTGGAGGTTAAGTTCCATCTCAAGAAACTTCGAAACGGAATTTTCCATAGAGGGCTTGTCGTATGATAACAGCTATGGGAACGCACTTGAGAGACTTCATGAAGAAAGAGATTGACAGGCCCTGATGACAGTTTGGAGTTGAAGGCTCTCAATTAAAGAGATCTTGGTCTGCCCTCATCTGGCAGGGCCTGAATTCATTCTCTTATGCTATTCCTAACATGATGAATATCCTTCATTAGAGAGCAGTGGGTAATTTGGAAAGAACGGCTTAAAATGGTTTCCTTTACAAGTTTAGTGTTTCCAATACGACATAACACTGCTGGCTGGTTTTTGTTATTTTTGTTTTTGTTTTGGGGGAGTGGAGGCGAGTTGCTGGCTCCTTTTATGCTTTCAGGTTTCTTAGGAAAGTTTTAAACTTTGTACTTGTGCCCCAAGGCAATTACTGTAAAGGGTGCCTTTTAAGCACTAGAACTGTTTTTCTAATTAATTTGCTTTTTATGTTGTTACTGCTGTTGCCCTCTCTTCACATCTAAATCAAACTGTCTTTTTTCTCACAGCATTTTTTTTCCCAAGAGGAAAAACAGGTGATTCCCTCTTCCCACTCAAAACAATCCTGAAAAAGAAACTAGAAGTTTTTCAAGTTAGTGTCCAGTTCCAAGCTGAGATGCTGCCCCGGGAAGGGCTAACCTATCTGACTCAAAGCAAGCAGTTCAGAGAACAGAAAAGAAAAAGGCTTATTAGAGAATGAAACTGGACCCTTATCTCTCACCATATACAAAAATCAAATCAAAATGGATTAAAGACTTTTTTTCCCATTAAACAAAATTTTTTTAAAAAGCCTTAAACCAAAGACCTGAAACTATGAAACTATTAAAAGAAAACATCGGGGAAACGCTCAGGACATTGGTCTGGGCAAGGATTTCTTGAGCAATACATGCAAAGCACAGGCAACCAAATAAAAATTGGACATAGGGGAACACATCAAGTTAAAAAGCTTCTGCACAGCAAAGGAAACAATCAACAAAGGGAGGAGACATCCAGAAATGAGAGAAAATATTCTCAAACTACCAATCTGGCAAGGGATTAATAACTACAATATATAAGGAGCTCTAACAATTCGATAGGAAAAAAATAATCCAATTAAAAAATGGGCAAAGGATCTGAACAGACATTTCTCAAGACATAGAAATGGCCAACAGGTATATGAAAAGATGCTCAACACATCATTAGTCATTAGAGAAATGCAAATCAAAACTACAATGAGACACCGTCTCACCCCAGTTAAAATGGCTTTTATCAAAAAGACAGGCAATAACGAATGCTGGCAAGATGTGGAGAAAGGGGAATCCTCATACACTGTTGGTGGGAATGTACATTAGTGCAACCACTATGGAGAACAGTACGGAGGTCCCTCAAAAAACTAAAAACAGAACTACCACATAACCCAGCAATCCCACTGCTAGGTATATAACCAAAGGATGGGAATTTAGTATATCGAAAAGATTTCTGTACTTCCACATTCATTGCAGCACTATTCACAACAGCCAAGATACAGAATCAACCTAAGTGTCTATAAACAGATGAATGGATAAAGCAAGCATGGTACACATACACAGTGGAATATTATACAGCCACAAAAAAGAATGAAATCCTGCCATCGGCAACAACATGGATGAAATTGGAAAACATTGTGTTAAGTGAAATAAGGCAAGCACAGAAAGACAAACCTCATATGTTCTCATTCATATGTGGGAGCTAAATATTAAAAACAATTGATCTCATGGAGACAGAGAATATAATGATGGTTACCAGAGGGTGAGAAGGGTAGCAGGGTGGAGGGGATAAAGGGGGGATGGTTAACGGGTACAAAATATAGTTAGATAGACAGAATCAATAACTTTTGCCAACACAACAAAGTGACTATAATCAATAATAAGTTAGGGTATACTTTAAAATAACAAAGAATGGAACTGGAATGTTGCTAATACAAAGAAATATTAAATGCCTGAGGTGAAGGACACCTCAATTACCCTGATTTGACTAATTCACATTGTATGCCTGTGTCAAAACATCACATGTCCCCATAATTAAAAATTTTTTTAAAAAAACAATAAGGCTTAGAGAAGTCAAGTACTGTGGTGTAGAATTCCAGCTTGCCACCAACTGCCTGGCTATGAGATTTCAGGTGAGTCAAAAGCCTGTGACTCAGTTTCCTTAATCAGACATGGGTGGGTAGTATATGTCCCCAGCTTTCCTTTCTTGGATGCTGTGAATAACACTCTTTAAAAAAAAAAATAAAATAAATAAATAAATCTGTTCTAGAAATAAAAAGTATAAAAACCCACATTTGAAACACAGATAACAATGTTCATCTGTATAGATAACAAAATCTGGATAAAGACTGCAATATTTTTTCAGAGAAATAATGCACCACAATGGCTCAATTCCCATAACTCATAACAATGTCACAGTATGTATAATACAACATGCTGAGGTATGTGCAAAGATGAGTAGAAATGACCTAATGCCCATGCTCTAAGCCATCGCCCTTCCACATGGTGCTGAGTAGTGCTTCTGGTGTTCTTACAAAGTAAAATGTGAAGCTGTCATAGCCCATAACAAGGTACAGTCTTTTCTACAAATACAAGAGGTATTTTATCTACTCTCTTCCTTCACACAAACCCCATATGCTTTCTCCCACTGACTTGATTTCTGGAAAGCAGGTTTAAGGCAACAATGGAAGCAAAAGGTAAACTATGAGAACTGAAAAAAAAAAACAAAAGTTTGCAAAAAGAACTGATGCTGTTTCCTTGAGAGTCAAACTATAGGCCACAAACCTGTTCCTGAGCATTTCTACTTCAATCCTTTCTGTTCCTTCAAAGTAAGGGGGCCTTTAAATAAGCACATTAAATAGCTCCTTCCATGTGCCCCTGGGACAAGACCTCCATTGCTTTACTCCTGGCTGCTTGCCTTTCATGTAAAGGCTTCCAGTTCCGGAAGTTTCTCTTCATGCAAACAGACCCACTTGAGTAATTCCTAAGCTAAGATGAGCAATCTAAGATGAGATTTCCATACGGAAACTCAACAATGGAGGATTGACAGTTTCAGATGGATCCAGCCTGCTGCTGGCCTATCTCAGTAAAGAGGATCAGGATTCCTTCTCCTTCAGTATGTTGGAGAGACAGTGTAGCTCTTCTCCGCTAGGCACATCAGAACAATATTGCTCTTTAAGGCAAAAGCCTGTTTCTGTACAGCCCAATGGAACTAAGAAGATAATCAATTAATATTCACAGAGCCCTGATATACTGACTCACTGAACAAGCCTCTGTACCCTTTTGGAAGTCAGAAAGGATCACCCACTAGAAACCTATTTATTTTAAGACTTCAGAGTGCCTGGGATAGTGATGGGTACACAGATAATGATGTTCAGCTTTGACCGCCTCTAAAATGTTAGCCACTACCAATACAAAGACAGCTAGGGCAGAAGGACCCTGTCCAAAAAAGAACAAAAGACAAACCTGTAAATAAATCATTACAATGTGAGAACTACAATGTTAGAAGTACTGGCAAAGTGTCGAGGTAGCAGAAAGAAATGAGTCAGGGTCGGTTTCATAGGAGATATTTGGAAGGAATTCCTGAAACTAAGCCTTGAAGAGTAAGTATTGTTGGTAAAAACTTATTTATGATTCAGGGACCCAAAGTAACAAAAGAGAAAACTGAGAATGAGCAAACTATTGCCAATCCCACCAAAGCCAAGCTTTTCCTGATGAATTGTCTAAGACTAGTTTTTGGAATGGAATATAAATATACTTTTTCTTAGTGATGAACTCATACTTCAGAGAGACAGCTAAGAGTTATTTAATCTCCCATTAAGATTTTTGGCCAAGTCCTAACTTAATTCCCCAGTAAGTGTCACAGGAGCCAACATTTTCCTATTTTCCTCAGGAACCTGAAGGACCTTAGACTGAGAACAATTTAAGAAACATCTAAAGGGATGGCCTCAAGTTCTATAATTATCTGATACACCGTTGGCCTTCCGCAACCACGGATTCAGCCAACTGCTGATTGTGTACTATGTAGTTAGGCTACCATCTGTGGGGTGGTTGGAGCCTCAGATAAGGACAGCCGGCTGTAAGCAACTTGACCAACCACAACTTTTGGTGTAGGGGGATGGTGCATCCTAGAACCAATCCCCCAGGGATACCAAGAGACAACCGTACAACTATAATTGAGGTATCTACTAGGAGTTAGGAATCAAACTGCTCCCCACTTTCAAAGCCCCTTTACTCTGCTCTCCTCCAACTACCATGCCATGTAGATCCTTCTCTCAATAACACATCACTGGTGAAAAATTCCTTCCCCTTCCTAGGCATGGAGCATTGGAGAAAATTCAATTACCTCACATATACTTGAAAGAGGTTACAGGTTACTTAGCAAAGTCAAGATTAATCTAAAAAGCTAAAACTGCATTTTTTTTAAAAAGGCAAGGGAAAGAAAAACTCCTTCCTTAGCACTAAAAAACAAGCATTGCCATCAATTTCGGCTAAGAACACACCAGGAGTCACCTGAGTAGTGACAACTTCAGAAGACCAAAGTCGTCTTCCTGGCACTGCAAGGGTGGTTGGATGGTGTTCTATTCAGTCTGAACACATCAATAGAAAAGTACATGATTTAAAGGGCCTATTACCCACATGAAAGCATGATTTTTAAAAGAGATTATGGATACTATAGAACAAATGGGATGGGAAAGAGTTGGGCATCCATTAGAGCAAGTAAGTGTGGCAGGCCAAGTCTTCACTACTTGCTATTATCTTTCAACCACAGCTTCATCTGGTTAACTTTCCTCCACTGCAATTGAACTGGCAAATTGTCACTCTAAAAAGTATTTTAATTATTAAAGTTATAATACTAAATCCTAGGGCCAGAAGGGGCAGTGAAGTCATTCAAAACACCTCTAATTCAAGATGACCGTACTTCAAAGCCATCTGATTTTAATGGCTTCTTAAAATCATATACAGAAGGCATCTCAAAATGCCTTCTAGTGTTCAGCATTTCAGGAAATACTTATTTATTTCTAACCTGAGTCCCTCCTGCTGTAACTTATCCTTATTTCATCATTCCATGCTATTGTCAATCACATATTCTATAGCTTTTAGGCACCTCATGTATTTCAAGCTCTTTCCATCTCCAAACCAAGGAATTATATTTCAAATTTTCCTACAGTTTTTGGCAATATACAGCTTGATATCATTTTAGGGTTTTTTTCCTTAGAAATTTAAGTTATAACTTTGAATTAGACATGTTCTAAATATTGGCTCTCTCCATTTTGTTGTGCAAACAAGAAACCAACCTTCTTAATGCATACATACAGAGGGAATTGTTGAACGAGAAAGAATTCATAAACCATGCCTTTTGAAATTTTATTTCCCAATTTGTACCATATTACCATGCCAGGCCCATGAGCCTCTCCCAGCCCTTTACCAGGTTACTAGCGTACATGACTCTCCATTTCTCCTAAAGCAAAAGCCTCTGATGCCTACCGAGGGCTTTATGTCTACCTTCCTGCTCAGTAAGTCTACACAATCTCAATACACACTCCATCTGACATCTGAAACCTCCAACCTACACATGTTGAAGAAATGCGCTCCCAACTCAAGAGTCTTCTCCTATCCTGTACAGTGTAGCCATTTCTACAGAGACAAAACACCTGTTTAGACATTATCTCCCAATCCAAGAAAGCCTGCCAACAGCTAGACTCTTCACCATCACGTACTCTATTTCCCTGTCTTAGTTACTCCTGAATTCTGTTAATTAAAAATTATAGGAGGCCATTGTTTTTTGGATTAGGCTCCAAAAGTCCAGACAAAAAAAACAAAATGGAGTCACTCATACTAAAATTCCACACAACAGTTTAAATCACGTGATAATGAGGATACCTCTTCCTTTAATCTCTTCAACAAAAAGTCACCTGAAGTAACTTGATGTTAACCAATCAGTTATTTTTCTATTATTCTTTCTCCCTGTTCCTGCCTTACAAAGAAAGTGACTTGAATGATCAATCCACTTTTTGTTCTTTGTTTCTGCTTTCTTCAGCCCTATTCTATCTAAAAACCGTCTCTGCTCAGCTCATTGGAACACTCATTCTACTTTATAAAATGAAGTGTTGCCCAATACTAGAATGGCAAATAAAGTCAATTAAGATCTTTAAACTAGATTTGTTGTAATTTTGTCTTTTTGACAATTTAAAAGGAGATATCCTAATATACACAATATATGCTAGTAGGATTTCTTACCTATTATCAGACAGGAGGTTTAAATAATAAATTGTCATAACAATAGAGTTCTAATAAGCCCTAAAGGAAAGAGTGCAGACTGACTAAGATAATTAGTAGACGAGGCATTAGAGTACTGTTTTCATTTTTTTTAAAGCCAAGAAGAGTTTAAATGAGTGTATATTTATTTCTCAGGTAATAAACCTCTTCTATTAGAGGGAGCACCCACACATCTGTCCTTGCCATTTACTTATACCTATCGTTTCTTATACAAATTGTGAGTTTAACACATTATCCTAAAACCTTGAAACCATGAAAGACCGTTTATATTCTAAAAACAAATCTTCCTTCTTGCTCCAGTAGCCCAGCCTCAACTGTCTTTACTGATCTTAGAAGTGTACCTGACCACTCAGCTACTAAGAAGTGGAATTGACAAATGATAAGTGATGCTGGCTTCTCCAGGTACAAGAAAATTGTGGAAAGGAAACAGAAAACTAGACGGCAAAAACTGTGAACCATTTCAGAGTCCAAAAAGCTAAACGGCAATCCCATGCCCAGCAACCCACATTAAGGCAATGATCAGAAATGCTCCATGGCACACCATCATGGAGACTCATCACATCACTGAAAATAACTACAATTTTTTTAAAAGTAGAAAACATATATGCACGTAATTTTTGTAAATGACAGAACCAGCAAAAAATACCACATTTCAAGTGTAAGATGCCCAAATGTAAAACTTAACATTACTTCATGCAATACTAAGATAACACAGCCAGTAAAACTCTAACCTAGCATTGATTAACAGATCTACCCCACTTTTAGAGGTTAAAATGTGGATCTTAAAAATCAATGAAATACAGTAGTGATATGATTACAGTTGATTAATTATTTGTAGTCACATGAACACATAATAAGAGATTTGTCTGAAGATGGTGTGCACACAAGGGCAATCCAGTAAAGCTGGTCATGGGGAGAAATTCTATCAAATAAAGTTTTATTTTCCTACTGGTGCCACTACATTTTCCATTTAGGCCTATTCAAAATTTTCATGAAAAAGTTACTAGGAGAGAACTCTAATACATACTTCACCATGCTCTCCAAGTTATTCTCTTAACTCTCTGCTCTTCTTTTTCTAACGCAGAAGAGTTGTTCTACCATCTTTACACTATGCTGCTGTACTGGAAGAAGTTCTCCATTGCTTAATCTTCCCTCAACTGCCACACTGTAGTTTCTAGACCAGAAAGGTTTCTATCCTTTTGGTTTTTACTCCATCAACACAGTGAGTACTACTCACTCGCCTGGGAAAAAAACCTACTCATCTTTAAAAATCCAACCTCAAAATTACTCCTTTCCTAAATTAAGATTTACCTTCCTCCTAAGCCTCCTCCAAATTACCAATTTCTCCTCTGGAATACTTACTGAATCCCATATATATGCAACATTTTGTTGTACTTGAAATTTGCTTCTCTGTTGTTCCTGTTAGTCTGTAACCTGTAAAATCTATCAAAAGAACTGCTGCCCTTATCCCCCTAGGCTTGGCATTACCAGTGCTGAATATGGTATTGAACCCAAAGTATTCAAAACATCTGATGAAATACTGAAAACAAATTGTGAACATAAGAACAACATGACCCAGAGAACAATCATTATATAATTGTACCCACATCTTGAATGTAGTTAAATATTTTCAAAAGATAAGCAGTATGGCAAAGGTCGTTGGAAATATGACTCAAACTTATATAAGTCCCCTGTTACAAAATCTATAATTATATTTCTTAATCAGATTTTAAAGCAAGAGCATATTCAACTCTCAGTTAATGATTTGATTTTATATATAAAATATCTGTTGTATTTAAATTTCCTTTACTTAGTGAAAATCTCTTAGGGAAGTATAAATCCCACAAATGATTTTAAGAAAGTTTTTAGCTAACGGACTTCTAGAATTGATTTTTACATATGAAAGCCTAAACAATATATCTTATTTTGAAATTGGCCATTTACTGTGATATACACCCATTTGTTTATTTCTCATGTGCTGCAAACATAAGAAGCCATGGAATGTCACTACCATAATAATATAGTATAGAAAACTAAGATAAGACATTTAAAATCAATCACATAGAAAGAGAAGCACAGTATTCTGCTAGGTTTAAAATAAGTTACTATACTTTCTGGTTTAAATTATCTCATTTTCATAAAAGAATATATATACAACATATACGTGTGTGTGTATGTGTGTAGAGTTTTTAAATATATAAAGACTGGAAGGCTACAAAACAAATAGCAATTTCCCACTGGAAGTGGGATTGGGAAATAGGAGAGGTTTTTATATTTTTAAAATGATAAATAAAACAGTATCATTAATTGTAACAGGGTTGAGCAAACAGACTTCACTTGGTCTAAAACTTGTACTATATATGTTACAGCACTTCTTGACCAATTGTCAAAATAATGATAAGAATGGACGTGCACACACAGATGCATATATCATGTTATTCTCAGCCAGGAAGTAATACTTTGCTCATATACAAGTCATGGTCAAATCATGTATTTGCTGAAATGCATTTTTGTCTGCCATCAGTTATATTCAAGTATTGGGCTCTGCTTTTTTGTGTTTGCCAAAATGGTACCATTGAACTTTTGCATGCATTCAAAAGAATGACCACTAATGCCACTATAATTCAAAATTGTTCTGAAAATCTTAGTGACTATAATAAAGACAAGAGGCATACATATTTACTTGTAGAAGATTACTAACCAGAAAAAAACAATCGAAGTGCACTAAAAAGCTATTAGAACCAGAGAGATTTGCAGAAACAAGGTAATATACAAAAATATATAGCTTTTCCTACATGGCAGCAATAAACTACTTTCTAGAATAACTACTTCCAAAATTTAACAGAACAAAAGGCCCCATTTATAAAAGCAACAAAAACTCAATGAACTCAAGAAACACAGATTACCTATAAAGTTATATAACTTTAATGAGAGACATATAAAATAAGACTTGAATAAATAAAAAGATATAGCATGCAATTATATTGAGAGCATACAATATCACAAAAAGGTTAATTTTCCATAAATCAATCCATGCCTTTAACACACAATTCTAATGAATATCCTTTTCCCTATAGGCTAACATTAGCATAAAATGATCTTGATAATTAGATAAATAGGGAAGGCGTACTAACTGGCAACTCTTCAAAAGAAAGAAAAAATAAGAGCAGCTAGTAATACATGAAATGATATTCCACCTCACAATTTCTAAAACATTGGCAAAGATTTTAAGATAAGGTCAGGCTCATACAATGCAAATCAGTACTACCTCTTTGGAAGGCACATGGCAACAAATATTTCTACTTATTTTCCAAGGGCCAGCTCCCGGTTGACCTCACACTGTCAGGCAGAGCTGCTGCGCATTTTTGTGTCATCAGTGGATCGTTCACTCACTCTTTCAGTGAACATCTACACCTCGATCACCTTGTTTATTCCTCAAAGGCAAAAAACTTAAGCTTTATTATTTTGGAGTCAGCCCTTGTTGATTAATAGGAATTTGGGAGAAAATAAAAACCCACTTACCTACTCATGACATTATATAACAACAAGGAAACCACTTCCACTTCAGAAATGTTACAGAAATGCATTTGCGATGATCAATTGTTGTGTGCTCACATAACAAAATGGAATTAATCAAACTATGGAAAAACAAATTATATGGCCGGGCGCGGTGGCTCACGCCTGTAATCCTAGCACTCTGGGAGGCCGAGGCGGGCGGATTGCTCAAGGTCAGGAGTTCGAAACCAGCCTGAGCAAGAGCGAGACCCCATCTCTACTATAAATAGAAAGAAATTAATTGG
>CAUYRT010002584.1:0-29394 GCA_963574885.1 Lepilemur ruficaudatus
GGTTGGGTGGCTGAGGCAGATGGATGGCTTGCGCCCAGGTGTTTGTGGTTGGTGTGTGCTTGGGTGACACCACGGCACTCTAGCCTGGGAAAAAGAGTGATTTTCTGTATAAAAAAAAAAAAAAAAAAAAAAAAAGGAAGGTTTTTTGTTTGTTTGCTTTTTGGTGAGACAGGACAGGGTCTCACTCTGTTGCCCAACCTGGAGTGACATGATCTTAGCTCACTGCAACCTCCAACTTCAGGCTCAAGCAATCCTCCTGCCTCAGCCTCCCAAGTAGCTGGGACTACAGGCACAGTAGAGGAGTCTTTTGAAACGTAAAAAAGAGCCTTTCCCCCTCGAGTCATTCGATGGTGCCGAGCCAGGTAGGCAACTGTTGGTGAGCCATGGTGGCCAAGAGCAGGGTGTTGGAGACAGGGGAGAAGGTTGTCCACATGGGTGGATGGTGGTGGTGGTTCAACACGGGGTATTTGAACATGAATGGGGAGAGGAGTGTGACTGCACAGGGGTGGGACTGATGAACGTGGTGTTGGGAGACTGTTTGCAGTCAAGGAAGTTGATCTATATGTTAAGGATAATGTAACCCAATTCTCTATTAAGGCATACATATTTCAATCATCCCAGCAAATTTCCTCATGCCCATTTCCAGTTAATTCCAGTCTCCACCCTCCAGAGGCAACCAGTGTTCTGATTTTTTCTACTGTATATTAGTTTTACTTATTTTAGAGTTTTATTAGAAAATTTACATAAATCTATGAAATAAATTACGAACTCTAGTAGGTCTTCTTTCACTCAGTATAGTTTTGAAATTCATCCATTTGTTGTGTATATCATTGCTTTTTATTGGTGAGACAAATTCTATTGCATGGATAAACCACAATTTGTTTATCCATTCTCCTGTTGATGGATATTTAGTTTGTTTCCATTTTTTTCTTTCAAATAAAGTTACTACAAATAAAATCTAAATAAACTTCTCCTTCTACCAGTATATACTAAGGAATGAATTTGCTGGATCATAAAGCAAATGTATATTTAATTTCATAAGAAGCTGCCAGAACTTTTTCCAAGTAGTAATGTTTTACATTCCTCCCTAAAAGGTATAAGAGTTCTCAATGCTCAACATTCTTGCCAACATTTGGTATTGCCAGTCATTTTTATTTTACTCTTTCTGGTGGTAGCGTAGTGCTATTTCATTTTGGCTTCAATTTGAATTGTCTGGTGACTAATGACATTAGACATTTGTTCATTGGGTTACTTGTCTTTTATCTTTGATTGTAAGAATTTTTTATGCACCCAGTATGAGGTTTTATATTTATCTGGCTAGGAATTAGGCTGTGCTTAATGTTTGCTACAGCTGTAAGTGTCAGAGCCTCAATTTCCTCCAGAGTCCTTGTTTTTGGTCTCCCTGTTGTCTTTGGGTTCCCTAGAAACTCCCTAAATACAGTCTGTACCTTACAGCTCTCTCAGTTGTAATGCACTGTTACACTATTATAGTGGAGTCCTATAATAATGTGATCGGTAGTGTCAAAGGAAAAGAAGCCAAACTCTGTAAAATAATTTAAAGAGTTTTATTCTGAGTCAAATTTGAGGACCATGACCTGAAGCCACTGCCAAGAAGCCTTGAGCAAGTGGACTCACTGTGGTTGGGTTACAGTTTGGTTTTACACATTTCAGGGAGACGGGTTACAGGTAAATTCATAAATCGATACCATGGAAAGCATGCATTGGTTTGGCCCGAAAAGGTGGGCCATCTCCAAGTGGGGTCTTACAAATTATAGGTGAGTTTATATTCTTTTTTAGTCTTTCTGGATTAAATTTGCTAGTATATTGCTAAAGATTTCTGTGTTGATGATGAATATTGGTCTGTAGCTTTCTTGTAATGGGCTTTTAAGGTTTTGATAATCAAGTTGGGATGCATTCCTTCCTTCTCCTTTTCTGAAAGGGTTTATGTAAGTTTGGTTTTCCTTCTTTTTTCTTTTTCTTTCTTTCTTTGTCTTTTTTTTTTGAGACAGGGTCTCACTCTGTTGCCGGACTAGAGTGCAGTGGTATCGTCATAACTCACTGCAACCTCAAACTCCTGGGCTCAAGCAAGCCTCCAGCCTTAGCCCCCCCCGCCCCCAAGTAGCTGGGACTACAGGCATGTGCCATCATGCTTGGTAATTTTTTCTACTTTTTGTAGAGACAGGGTCTCGCTCTTGCTCAGGCTGGTGTCCAACTCCTGGCCTCAAGCAATCCTCCCACCTTTGTCTCTCAAATTGCTGGGATTACAAGTTTGAGCCACCATATCTGGCTGTTTTAGAGATTTTTGTCTAATACAGTTGCACTCTTTCATCTCTGCCATCTCCACGAGAAGGTCATGTCCAGATTACCCACTGGTCCCAGGAAGGATGAAGTTGCATGGTGCACCACCAACCTAAAGATGCACGAGTGAGCTAGCCAAGCCACAGATGAGTGAGAAGTCTAGCCAAGGTTATCCACATGTAGCCTAGAACAGAAGAATCCCTTAAAGTGTGAAAAATACATTTTTTTATTGTATTAATATGTAATTAAGACTTTGTGATTGATTATTATACAGCAATTTTGTGGCAATAGCCAACCAGTAAAAGAAGTGTCCTGGGAATTTAGAACAGGTTTTTCATTAATTCTGAGAAAACTAACCAATTGTAATTCTCAAGGCATGTGCAGTACACAACTATCAAGTTTGTGCAGTTGAAAAGCAATGCCCCAACCCCCATTTTTTTTTTTCCTGTTGATTTACAGCTGGACTTGAAATTCTACCATTTGGACTAAGGCACTGCATTTCCTATAGTCTTCTACTAAACTACAAATACCCCATGAAAAGAGTAACATACAAAGCCATTATGAGCAGGTGTTATATATCTATTTATCAGATAATGCAACTGGAAGAAGGATTATACAGAGTTGGATCACAGGCAGATGTGTATGCCAGGAAATGTTGGGCACCATGTGGAGAGGTGGGCAGAAGGTAAAATGCATATTGCTTCTTCTTAGCTTGTCTTGAGATTTACCCTGCTTTAGGGGATAATTTAATGAACTAAATGATGTATATATAATTATATATATTTTATATTGTATAGTAAGTAATATGTAGCATATAATTTGTTTTATAATTTTATACAGATATATATTTTCTAGTATAACTCTGTCATTTTATTGACAAGGATATTGAGTTCCAATGACCTGTAAAGGTTGGTATTAATAAAAGACAACCAAACCAATCATCGATGCACTTGCAAGTATGTTTGGGTGGAAGTTTAAATTTGAACACATTGGCTTTGCCAAAAGACTTCTGGGATGTGGCTACAACATAGATTTGCAATGTTTATTTATTTTTTGCTCACTGAATTTTACTGTTCCATTGCTTTCTTGGATACTGCCAGTGTTTTCTTTTTCAACTATTCAAGAACCTGTATGTGGGATGGTGTTTATTTCCTAGTTCAGATCAGAAATGATGTTGTACTCAGTATGCTCATGGCATGGGAGATGAGGTACTCTGACTGGTCCTGTCTTACCTGATCAGTCAGATGTCATGACAACTGCTGTCTCCCTGGCATGGGTCCACTGTCCTGGACTTCTGCCATCTTTGGCATAAGATCAGGTTAAGGATGGTCATTGTGTTTTTCTAGGCCCTTTTATGAGAGCATCTTGCAACCTTTCTAAGTAGAAGTAAATGACTGAGCTGAGTATAAAACAGAAATCATAAATCTTGACAAAATAGGTAGTTCTTTCTCTCTCCAATAAATTCCACTTTATTTTCTGTCTAGGATAATCTTGAGGGATAATTGGAATTGGTTTTTCAACTCTCGGCTAATGAGTTCCCTTCCCTTGAATAATTCATACATCAAAGCAGTGGGGACCACATCTGTGGTTCACTAATGGTTAAGCTCCATGAGTGTGACCTAGAGACTCTTCCCTTGGTGGACAATTGACCTCCTTTTGAAGCCAAGATGATATAAAATGATGACATTACATGAAAACATTTACTTTTTCTTTTGAGTAGAGATATGGAGTTAGTTTTTTTCATGAGTAGACTAATTACAGGGCAGTGAGCTTGTAAAAATTCATGTGATATTAGGTAGAGTAAGATGTAAGACTGAAGAACTTCTTGTGTTTTTGTTCCTTCCATTTTTGTAACTTGTTTTGTTAAATTATCAACATAATTTAATGATTAAGAGTAATGTTCAGTAGTGATACATAGGAAATATCATTTCTTTTTGCACCATTGGGGAATTTGTTTTCAGGTGGACTCCAGTTGGAATGTGACTGTCCACTAAAGCACTGACCTGCCAAAGAACACAAAAGTGCTGTTAAGTTTACAGAACTGCTGCTTCAGACGGACAAACACATGTCACTCCTATACTAGCAAGTAAAGTAAGAAGGTCACATTTGCAGGGCATAATAGGGGAAGAAAATGTATTTTTAGGCACTCTATTTAAAGTGAATTTTATGTATTCATAGGTTCAAAGACTAAGAATTACATACAAAGAATTATAGGGAATCTGAAACCCATTGCACTCAAAATTCTGGTAACCAGAGTTGATTATTAATATAAACAGCCTTTTTTACAGAATGATCTGTTTACAAGACTTAATTCCTTCTAGACATGCTGTTATTATGGTCTTTATTACAGCAATTCAAAGCCCTTTTCCATTCATAGAAGAAGCTGCTAAGGAAGGCAAGCATGTAAAACCAACCACAAGGGCATCCCTTTTGTTGAAACAATAGAAGTGTTTTTTTAAGGTGAGAATATATTGAAAATCTTCAACACTTTCTCTTTAATGTTTATTTATTTTTTTAAAGCTGGTTTGAATCATCATCACAGTGCTCCAGATTCTCTGGAAAGAACTGCCTTGCAGCAAGTCATCTTGATAGCAGGGCCCATGCTGCATAAGCAACGGCAGCCTGCAGGACAGCTCTCTTCTGGTAGAATGCTGTTGCTGGCTTTTTTTAATCTCCATTTTCTTCTACAGATTTCTCCTCTAAAAACAAAAACAAAAACAAAGTCTTACTGCTCATTTTGTTGGCACAATTGTCTTTTAAGTATGGTTTTGAATACGTTATTTATGTATAATTTTATCGGGATGATTATCTTTGGGTCTTCATATCTGATAATCTAGATCTCTGGTTGAAGTTATGTTTCTCTCTCTCTTTTTCTTTTCCTTTTTGGTAATCCTGCAAGTTGTAGCCAGAAATCATCAAAAAAATGTTCTTTTCATACTATATTTTCCCTTTTTGAATCCTGCTTTCCACTGAAGGTTCAGGGACAAAAATGATTCACTTTTCTTAGTATTTTGTAAAAATGATAAAATGGTCTGTCTTTATTTTGCCTGCTCAAATTTTCTCACATAAAATTTATCTTGTAGAAAGAGATATTACTGCTATTTACCCTTAGGTAAAATTCAGAATATTCTGCATTATTTTGAGAGATAAGGGAAAGGAATAAAAAGAGTTATGTATATCGGTGGAATTCGAGATCATTATGAGCAATTGATATCTGTATGTGAAGCCAACTGTCGCCCTCCCAAAGGCAACAGTTAAGCTTGTCCCATTTAACACCAATGAATCTATATTTTATACTCTTTTATATGCAGATGTGTATCTGCACATGCATTTTATTTTAGAGTACAATTTTGATAATTTGTTCTTAGCATGCCCTCTTTTCCCAGAGCCATTTTTCTCTCTAGGAGACAGTTTTGCCCACGTAGGGGTCTTCTGAAAACACGAGCAATAACTTAAGGGAATAACTAATTGTGCTGCCTTAGCCAAAATTTGACAAAAGGATATTTGACAAAAGGTTACAGAACCCTCACTGAAACAAAGTACCTACAGGTATTTTATTCAAGTTGTGACTTAGGATTGCTATGTCATCGGTTACCTAAGGCAGCCACTCTCCTTATGTCTCTCTCACCCATTCTTGTACCACAGGGTCTCAAGTTTCTGCCTCTTTCTTTATTTTGGTCTATTCTTTTCCTGCAGATTAGTATCCTCTATTTACACATCTGTCTGCACCCAAATGGCAAGCTCAGTCAAAGTCCACTTGGCCCTTTAGTTGGGTTACATTCTACCCACTGAGTAGAGTTGGGATGCTCTTAATTTAAAGTCTTGAGGAAGTATCTTGATTGGGTTCTGGCTAGACGACAGGTTGCCTGGCCTTGGATCAAGTGTCCACTATTAATCCAATCAATCATGGCAATACTGTGGATAGTGTGCGCACTTGGGACTGCTTCTCACAAGGTTGTGGGCAGGGCAGGCACGTTTACAAGCTGAAAGAAATAATGGGAACTACTATAAGGGAGTAAGTGGTTTTAAGAAGACCTCAAATCATCCTTCTAGTTTAATCTATAAATAAAGTCGGCAGCATGCATTAAGAAACATACCTCATCATATCTTCAATCAGGTTTGGCTCTCTGACATTTTGTTTTATTAAAAGCAGTTGTTTAGGACACTCCTTGCCTTCTTCTTCTTCTTCTTCTTTTTTTTTTTGAGACAGAATCTTGCTTTGTTGCCCAGGTTAGAGTGAGTGTCGTGGTGGTGTCAGCCTAGCTCACAGCAACCTCAAACTCCTGGGCTCAAGTGATCCTCCTGCCTCAGCCTCTTGAAGTGGCTGGGACTACAGGTGCAAGCCACCATGCCTGGCTAATTTTTTGTTTCTATTTTTAGCTGTTTGGCTAATTTTTTCTATTTTTAGTAGAGACGGGGTCTCACTCTTGCTCAGGCTGGTCTCGAACTCCCAATCTCAAGCGATCTTCCTGCTTCGGCCTCCCAGACTGCTAGGATTAGAGGCGTAAGCCATCGTGCCCAGCCCTTCCTCCAGTTCTATTCCCAGTTTATTTTCTGCCAGGGCTCTGGTCCTCACATTTTTCTCTCATATGTAATAGATACTACTGTAGCTCCTTAGGCTGGAATCTGATCTATTAACTTTGCTGGACCCTTGGCATCTCCCAGCCCTGCTCCCTGTTTCCTCTTCTAGTGTCTCCGGGGAGTTCTCCAGGGGTAACTCAGGTTTTTAAGGCCCAAACGTTAGTACTAGATTACTTGCTGATCATTTGGGCCCCCTTTGAGGCATTGTGTGAAAGTTTATCCTACTTATGTAGTCTCCAATCTGTTTCTAAGAAGAGTAGATGAGAACTTTTTCCTGGCAGAGAAATTACTTTCCTCTAACTTTGTTGGTTATGTCCAAAAAGCAGGAGATTTATTATTTTCAGGAACAAGAATGAAAACTAAATTAGCACTCAGACAGGTAGGAAGCAAATGGGACCATTATGCTGAGAAATCTAGGTCAGAAAAGTCATCTTGTTGGAAGGGCGTCTTAACCTAGAGCACATCTTTTCAGGCTAAATATATTAGTTAATTGCACTTATAAATTCCTCATGTTCCAACTTTTGACATTTGATCTTGGCTACCTTTGAGGACTCTATGAAACTCTTGTTTGAGGTACAGAGAAACCACTTACTTCAAAATTATATTGCAGGCTTCTTGACAGATTCACCATTAGTCTTTCTATCCAATGAGGGACTAACAATGAATCTGAGTCTCTTAATGGCAATATCAAGGCGCTGGTGCTCTGTCTCTCTCGCCCAAGATCTATGCCCTGACACAGATATTGTGTCACATCCTAATCCCAGCACACTGAACAGTTAATCAGTTTGTACAGCAGCCTCAGTGACTCACTCTATCAGCCTTCAAAGTCAGTTACAAGCAGACTTGCTTATGGAAGCTTCAGCCTTCAGCCATTCTGCATAAAATGGTTTAAATAGGAATTCGAGGGCAAAGTTTGGGGACTGACATAAGCAACGATGAGATGTCCTCTACAATCCTCAGGTTGTCTTTTTCTACCTATGCTCAAAAACTTGGCTACAGCAAAGTGAGCCGGGCGTGAGGAGGAACACACGGTCAAGTAGCTGCGTCGTATTTGGTGAGCCCTGTGGCCTCTCTGGGACTCCGTTTCCTCAGTAACATGCGAGCGCTGGGTGGGATTAACAATTCTAGCTCTGGCGGTGGTGCGCTGCTTGGGTGTGTTGTGATTGGTTGGGAGGTGTATTGCAAGTAATTTGTTACAAATTACATTTAAAATAGCGAGGTTTGGGAAATGATTTTGTTGTGTAAGAGCGTATCCAAGGTTGTTCCGTTAATATTGACCCTCTCGTTTGCTTGCATGAAAGTATGCTTTCATGAGTAAAAGATCAGAGAGAGATTTTTGCTTCCTGGGGCTGCTGTAACAAAGTGCCACAGAACAAACAGAAATTTGTTCTCTCACAGTTCTGGAGGCTAGAAGTCCAAAATCGAGATGTTGGTGGGGTCGTGCCCCCTCTGAAGCCTCTAGGCTGTGGCTTGGTGAATCATGAATCCTAAATAATAAAAGTAACATCAACAGGGAGCCAGGGACTGCCCAGACACTTGAGAGCGATGCGTCAATGTATTTGCTTTTACACAGACATGGATGCCTCTTGAGAAATCAGTAAAATCTTTCAGGTAGTTGAGGACATTATCTCCCCCGACTTCCAGATTGTCTTTTGAGAGTCCTTCATTTGGCTTTGGAGGCCTGAATCCCACAGAGCTGTTAGGTAATGACTCAAATGACCCCAGGTACTGGGATGTAGCCCGCCGTAAAGTTTTCCGGACAGGGCATTTCCTGTAAGATGCGCTTCAGTGCTAGGAACTCCCACTTTCAATAGTTTTTGCTCTGAATTTAATATGTAATACGGCAGACTGAATGGATTTTCCTTCTGCTTGTGCTTAGAGGAGATAGTGAACTGCATTTGAACCTCCTTAAGAAAGATGGAGGAGATTACCCAGTTTTATTTAAAACGCTCAGCAAAGTTCAGTGCAGACTTCTGATCGAGGGCTGCGGTGGGGCCGTCGATGGCGGGCGGGTCCACCCGGTGGGCCTGGGCGGGAGCCCAGGAGCCCAAGCCAGGCTTTCTCCCAAGACCAGGCGTGTGAGTCCTGCCTGCCACAGAAACCTGAGCACCTGCCACGGAGAACTGAGGTCCTGACCCGTTTTCTCTCCCCCAGGCCCTCTCTCTGCTCAGGCTCGGCGGCGCGGCCACTTCTGGACGGCCCCGCGGCGACGGTTGCGCGTCGGTGGCCTCGGTCCGGCCCCAAGATGACGCCCCGCCCCTCGCTGGCCACTGACCCTGCGCCCGGGTGACCGCGCCCCGGGAGCCTCCGGCCTGGCCGCTCGGCCGATGGCCTCTCACAGATCACCAGCGACCTGTACATCAGCAACGGGGTAGCCGCCGGCAGAGGGCGCACGCTGTTCTGTATCCAGATGGCCGCGCTCCGCGACGTCCCCGCGGAAGCCGGGGATCGCCTTGTACCAGGACATCCAGGGCGCGCAGGAGGTCTGTGGCTGTCACACCTGTCTTATGCCTCTGTGACTTGTTTGGCCCTATTGCTGAGCACATTCCCAGTGTGGAGATGAAGCAGGAGCGGCAAGCCATCTTTCCACCTCGTGGAGGACCAGCCACCGCCCTGCCGGACGCCCCCAGGTCCCCGTCGTCCAGCAGCAGCGGTTGGGAGCCCATCCACTGCGAGTTCCAGGTGTTTGACAAGAACGCTGCGCTCACGGTTGGCCCTCCGAGGGCTGCGATCCCCGACGTCTGTGAGGAGGAGGTCAGTCTTTAAAGAGGTCTGTTTGATGGGAGCCAAACTGTGAGGCATCCCTGCCAGCCCCTGCCCCCGGGGTCAGAGGTGCGGGTCTGCCGTTGAGCCTACAACGGAATCTAAACTTGAACATTCTACTTTTGCTGATACAGAACATCAGATGATGTCTTCCATGAGGGCACGAAAAAAAGGAGAGTTACTGTAGGTTTTGATCTTAAAATCCACATACTTTTGACAGATAAAACTCACTCAATATCAGATGATGAAAATAAGTTTCCTATCCTGAGAGTGCCAGGTTGTGACTGCCAGTGCCTGGCCAGAGAGGTGGCACAGGTGGTGCCCACTCAAATGTCCTTGGCAACAGCTCTCAAGGCATGTGTCAGGCCAGAGATTCCTATGGCCCTCTGCCAGGCCGTCTACCCAGGAGCGAGTGAGCCATATCCCACCTTATTCTGTGCAACCCAAAGCCAGAGCCTTGGGTATCATGGCGCCTCCTGTATCCCTCACAGTATGGGCCAATGTCCTGGGGAAGTGGCCTTTAAATGCTGCTCCGGGAGCTCTTGGAGCCTCAGGGCGCCTCATGCCACTGTTGCTCTCAGCTCCAACCAGAGTTGCCCAACTTTGGTTTTCTAGAATACACTTAAGCATAAGATAGCTTGCTTTTCTTTCTGAGACAGAGTCTTGTTCTGTTGGCCAGGTTAGAGTGCCGTGGCATCAGCCTAGCTTACAGCAACCTCAAACTCCTGGGCTTAAGCGATTCTCCTGCCTCAGCCTCTTAAGTAGCTGGGACTACAGGTGCACGCCACTACACCCGGCTAATTTTTTTTTATTTTTAGTGGAGATGGGGTCTCACTCTTGCCCAGGCTGGTCTCAAACACCTGAGCTCGAATGATCCTCCCGCCTCGGCCTCCTAGAGTGCTAGGATTATAGCCATGAGCCACCACGCCCGGCCATAAGATAGCTTTTGAAGAAAGCACTCCACTATATAAAATGTAAAAAAGAGTTTTGTGTGTGTGCTGTTCCAGGTGGTAAGGTCTCAAGGTGTCTGTGGCTACCTCCCACCAGCCTTGGAGGAGGGGTGGCATTAATCTCTTTCTCTGGGACACGTGCTAAGAGAGCAGGCCTGAAGTTAGTCCTTAGGGGGCCTCATCCAGGCCTCAGCTTAGTTTCTTTTCCATTCACCAGATGAAAGATATTTAGGTTGTTTCCATTTTTCGGTGATTGTGAATAAAGCTGCTATAAATATAAAAGTCATATTAAAACAAAGATAATATACACAGGTTGAAGCTGTGGGCTGGGACCCAGCTCTGTCACCTCTGGTACCTCCACTCCATGTGACTCCAATTCCCTCACCTGTCAAAGCAGTGACAGCCCTTCTCTAACAGGGTTGTGAGGATTCAGCGATCATTAGCAGTATGCCTGGTACATGGCACAGGCTTACAGGGCAGCTCTTGTTGTTGATGATACTCTTGGGCTCTGCTGGTCCCAGAGCAGCACACTCATCCTCAGAACAGCGTTTTCCCCATCTGTGCACAGCCCTTTATTGTTTACAAAGTGCTCTTCAAAAAATACATCCTGTGGTAGTGGAAAAAAAATAAAAAAACAGTTTAAAATACTTTCAGACTTTTCGTCAGTGAGGGCTAGCTTTCACAGCCTTTGAGAGTTCCCATTGCAATTAATCCATGTGCATCTGAGGGTTGTAAAGTGGGGAACACGATGCCAGCTCCCCTCAAAATGCCTTGTTTGGAATTACTGCCTTTAGAGCCAGCACCCTGGGCTGGCTAGCCACCGGGATTCATAGGGACACTTGCCCAAGGGATGAATGAGTTGGCTTCAGCAGTAAGCCCTGGAGTTGGGATAGTTCACACTCCTCGAGTGCCTGCGGATGCCGTTTGGGACCAGCTGTTCTAATCTGGAGGTCTGTGGACAAACAGTATATTAGACAAACAAATGCACAAAGGCTCCAACTGATGCAAAGCTGTGTGTCCAGAGCCCAGTGGCAGCTGCATGCACTTTCTCTCCAAACATACCCACTTCCACAAAGGGACTGCCCAGGGAAACAATTTGGGAGGAAAAAAAGGAATAAAAAAACACTGTTCTAGACTGATCTTCTTGTTTTACAGATGGAAAAGCAGGCTGAGAGAGTACAGGTGTGGCAGAGCCAGCCAAAGCAGTTTTTCTGGCAGAAACCCAGATAGAAAATTTCTTTTAAAGCACTCTTTAAGAGAAATTATTTGAGTGTGTATGTGTGCATGTATATGTATGTGCACACACATGCACACACACGCATACACATACATATATATGAGGGTGTATATATGTTTATTTCATTGTCAAATATCATAAGCTTAACTTTTTTAGATACACAGCCCTATGAGTTTTGACATGTGTATAGTTTTATGTAACCACCACCACCATCGGAACGCATAGGCTTTAGCCTGGCAGTTCCATCACCCTCAAATATTCCCTCAAGCTTCCCCTTTGTAGCCAAGCCCTGACCTGCCCCCCCAACCTCTGGCAAACATTGATCTGTTCTTTGTCCCTGTGGATCTGCCTTTTCCAAGGTGTCACATAAGGGTCATAATGCACGATGTGACCTTTACACCTTTCCGTGGGTATAAATCTTTGAGGTTCATCCATGTTGCTGCCTTGTTGGTGTTCCACTTTATGGACATACCACAGTTTGTTTTAAAATCATCTGATGAAGGATATTTGGGTTGTTTCCATTTTTTGGTAATTGTGAATAAAGCTTCTATAGACATAAAAGTCATCTCAAAACAAAGGTAATATATACTCAAAACTCATCACTTCCTTATTATTTTATTACATTTTACTAGCATCTGTGCTCTGGAGGTTACTCACATCTATTGCACATGTGTGGTAGAAATGCTATATATTAATATAACGGTATGTTACTGAGCGTTTCTTCCTCAACCCCCAGTGCAGTCCCATTGATGGTTTTGAAACTGCCTTTTTCACAAATCAATAACTGGGTGCAAGGAAAGAACTGTGGTAAGGGCCTAGCTAAAAATAATGATAGTAATTTGTAACTATTCCCATGCTTGCTTATCTATAATGGCCACTCCAGAGCCACACAGCTGGTGGTCATAGAGATTCTTTTTTTTTGAGACAGAGTCTCACTGTGTTGCCAGGGCTAGAGTGCTGTGGCGTCAGCCTAGCTCACAGCAACCTCAAACTCCAGGGCTCAAGCAGTCCTCCTGCCTCAGCCTCCCTAGTAGCTGGGACTACAGGCATGAGCCACCATGCCCGGCTAATTTTTTCTATATATTTTTAGTTGACTAATTAATTTCTTTCTATTTTTAGTAGAGACAGGGTCTCGCTCTTGCTCAGGCTGGTTTCGAACTCCTGATCTTGAGCGATCCAGCCGCCTCGGCCTCCCAAAGTGCTAGGATTACAGGCGTGAGCCACCATGCCCAGCCGAGATTCTTAACTTCTCCCCATAGCTGGTCTCCATAAAGATTCTTTTTTTTTTTGAGACAGAGTCTCACTCTGTTGCCTGGGTTAGAGTGCTGTGGTGTCAGCCTAGCTCACAGCAACCTCAAACTCCTGGGCTCAAGCAATCCTTCTGCCTCAGCCTCCCAAGTAGCTGGGACTACAGGCATGTATCACCATACCCAGCTAATTTTATATATATATATATATATAATATATATAGTTGTCCAGCTAATTTCTTTCTATTTTTAGTAGAGATGGGGGTCTCAGTCTTGGTTAGGCTGGTCTTGAACTCCTGACCTTGAGTGATCCTCCTGCCTCGGCCTCCCAGAGTGCTAGGATTATAGGCATGAGCCACCATGCCTGGCCCTCGATAAAGATTCTTAACTTTCTCCATAGATGACATCACCTTTTTGAAACCTAATGGTACTTATTAAGATATCTTGCAGGCCCTGAATTCCAGTGGATGGATTGACCCACTCAATGGACCAGTGGTCCAAACCAAGAAACCTACTCAACTGGAATTGTGACCCCAGGGACTGGAGCAACACAAGAAGATAATTTCTACACCCCTATAATTTTGCCCCAATTAACAAACCCAATTGCCTAATCCCTTGCCTGTCAAACTACCCTTAAAAATCCTGTCTCCCAAGTTCTTGGGGAGGTGGATTTGAGAAATTGTTCCCATCTCCCTGCTTACTGCTATGTGGAATAAAGACTCTCTGCTGTAATTCCTGCTGACTCAGTGTATTGACTTCCCCTTGGGCAGCAGGCATATGAACCTGGTTGGGCAGCAACAGTTTGAAATCAGCCATGATGGGAGTATTTACACCAGGGAAATTGGCAGGTGCTATACATCAGGGTCTACCCCCTTCCCCTAGAGCTGGTTGTTAAATATTTCTCAGTATACTATTGCTCTTGCTAACAATGACAGTATGTACTAGAAACTTCAGAACAATAACCCAGTAAATGCACCATATGACTATGGATGCCGTGTATCCTGGATGTTTAATGTTAGCTATGATTTCAGTGAGCAGTTTATTAAATATGCATAATTAAATGTGATTTACAATTTACAACTTACATATAACTTTATCTGTTACTAAATTCACAAGTCAAAAAACTTTTGCCAGTCCACATAGTCTCACTTTTGTTTTTGAAAATAATGTCATTGAACCTTAGAGGATCACATAAATATTTGCAAGGTTTGCAAGTCTGTAAACACTTGCAAACCTTTTAATTGGGCCAGTTCAGGATAAAATGTCAAAGACACTCTGTGAAGCTTGGAAGTGGCCAGGCTTTTAACTTGCTGTGATCTGATGAAATATTTTAGTTTTATCTGCTTTCTTCTTTTTTTCCTTGTTATGTACTGGCACCCCGGGCATTAGCTGGAAATGAATTAAAAGGCCCTAGAAGCAGTGATTCTGCAGCCACCAAGCTATTAGAATAGAATTTATTATCTGGAGGCGTTTGCATATGGAGGTAGCCCTCCTACCTCTTCATTTCCATTTTAACCTAAGAGGTATGTGGGAAGCTTGTTAATACCCTTAAAGGATTTGATCCCTCTGCCTAGGTGGCCTCTGATTCAGGGATAAATACTTAAAATCCACAAAAGAGAAATCATAAATAAAAGCAAATATGACACAGGAGAACTATACTTCTAAAATGTATTAGAAACTGTATCTTTAGGCAGTGTCAAAAAACAAATTCAGACTTTGTAAGGAGAGAGGATTACAATTGGGGAAGGAGGACTGCTGCCACAGGGAGGAAGGAACTACTGCGCTAGAGAGTGCTATCAACATAGTATCTACAAGTGTCTCTAAGGTTGGGCAGAAAGAGCTTTCCTTTCATAGAGAGGAGTAAGCAAGGCTAGAAAGAACCAGATGTGGGGAGTAGGATCAGCAGGTCCTGTGATTGGGCAATCGAGCAGAAAATGTGTCTCGTTTTTGATCAGCTAATTCTCAGGAGGGACTATTTGGGGGATTTTGTTCGTCATTCTGATGCCTATTTAAGCTTCCAATGCTCGATTAAGCTCAAAGGTGGGCCAAAGTTCAGGGGCTGGTGAAAGGAGAGACTTCTCTAAAGTTTGGTCAAGTTAGTGGGTATTTTGTCCAGATTGGTCAGTTGGAACAAACGTTCAAACAATCATTTATAAGACAAAGAATGGGAATTTGGAAGGTCTGTGTTTGGCTTTGTCACAGGTAGACAAGGAGGTCATTGTTTAGCTGAAATAATTGAAAAAAATCAGAATCCAATTTTAAGAGTTTATTCAAGCAAAAAACTGGGAATGGCCATTTGGGAGACACAGACTGCAGAGAAATGAAGTCAGTGTTCTGAAGTCAAAAGTCAAGCTGTTGCTTATATAGGCAGAAAACAAATTTAGCAGAATTATGACATTTTCTATACATGGTTGGTTTATGAGTTACAACAATTTAATTAGTTTTTTTTTCTATGTGGGGTGTTTTCATTTCCTTCCCAATGTAAAAGAGTACATTTAACATTCCATCTTAACTTTATTTTTTTGAGACGGGCTAAAGTGCCATGGCGTCAGCCTAGCTCACAGCGACCTCAAACTCCTGGGCTCAAGCGATCCTCCTGCCTCAGCCTCCTGAGTAGCTGGGACCACAGGCACATAACACCACACCTAGCTAAGTTTTTTTCTATTTTTAGTAGAGACTGGGGTCTTGCTCTTGCTCAGGTTGGTCTCAAACTCCTGAGCTCAAGCTATCCTCCTGCCTTGATCCTCCAGCCTTGGCATCCCAGAGTGCTAGGATTATTGGTGTGAGCCACTGTGCCTGGCCCATCATTCCATCTTAAGACAATGTGATAGCCATGAAGTCTTTTTGTGAGAAAGTTAACAGGGAAGTTAATCTATAACGAAGATATATACATATTGATATATTTATCAACAATAAGGAGGGACAGGTCTTCCGTGGTGCCCTTCAGCCATTTATAACATTTTACAAAACAATCCAGGTGAAGAGGAAGCCTTAATCTATCATCAGAGAAACAAAGGTTATAACTTTTAGGTTATAGCTGCCTGTCACATGACTTGGGCCCCATAAGCACAGTTTTGTTTTTCTTTAATTTTTAAAAATTCTTCGCCCCAGTCCCTGTGCTGGACACTCTAAGTTCCCCCTTTGTCTCTGGCTAGAATCCTCCAATCCTGTATGAAAACTTGCATCCTAACTTTTAGTTCAGAACCTCCAGTTACCCATACCTGCCTAAATTTAGGGGACACGCAGAACCTTCAAACAAATTAGAAAGTGGTGTCACTTACTCCAGGTGCTTGCCATTCACATGTTGGGAAACCATCACCATAAACATACAACACTCAATGTCTAGGATTTTCATGTGTCCTCCAGAGAGATGCCAAACTCTAGGACAGTGCACAACTGGGACAACTGTACTTAGCAACTCTGGGCCTCATCTAAGGGCAAAGGATTTGTCTTTTCTTTTTAATATAGCCTCCAGGATCTCTCCAAGAATCAATTTCAGTATTCTCAAAAGCAACCCCACCCCCTCCTTATTGGTTTCATTCTTCACAAGGCAGCTTTTGAAACCTGAAATTCAATCTCTCCCCAGCTTTAAAATCTCCTTGAGCTCCCTAATCAACTTAGAATAAAAGTGAAAGTCCTCAGGGCAGCGTACAAGTCCCTGCCTCTTCTCATACTTCTGTAGGTCTCTACATCCGGCCTTACTCCCCACTGTTCCCCATGCTGGCTCAATGCCGGCCATACTGCCCTTTTTGCTTCAAGACTGCCTGCCTCCTGTGTGGTGCAGCTACTGTTCCCTCTCCCTGGAGCTCTTTTCTGTCTAGTGGGTGGTTCCTTCCCATTTTTTTCACCTTGGAAAGCCTCCCTATCTGATGTAATTCCCATCCCTCCATCCCTCCATTTTCATTTCTCCCTGGCTCAGCATAGTCCTATACTTGCCAGTCTGACAGAAGAAACCAAGTCATATATGCATGGGTCCAACGTTGAAAAGCAGATTGTGGGGCAAAGATAGGCCATGCCAAACTTCCCTGAAAGATCCTGCCCGCACAAGCTCTCCAGCCAAGTTACCCCAACTTTGGTCACTGGAGGAAGAGCTCCAGACAGGCAAGGGCTCCCTGGGGTAATCCTGTGGCCTGGGAGTTTGAATGAATGAATGGGATTTTGGAGACTAAGCTCCAAGTGTATTTGTGTATTTTCTCTCTCTCTCTCTCTCTCTCTCTCCTTCTCACACACACACACACACACACACACACACACACACACATGCACACACACCCCTAGAGTTTCTGGTTTCTTTCTGTTCTTTCCTGCCTGGAGAATTCTGGCAAAGAAAGAAGGGATAGGGGAACCTGAATCCAGGGAATCCCAAATCCCCACTCTCTTCTGGAGGGAGGTCAAGAGTTCTCAGAGCATCCCCCGTGGAGCTCCAGGAGAAGAGGCTGAGGGAAGGGGTCTTGCTTGGCAGCCAGAAGAGGAAAGGTGCAAAGGGCACCTTGGCCCAGGACCACTACCCCTTGGGGAAGGACCCCTGAGGTGGGAATCAGCAGTAATGGGGAGCTGTGTCGGGTCATGTCAGTTTCTCCATCTGTCAAATGTGTTGAACTCCATGCTATGAGGAATGGGTTTGTTGGGGGGAATGGGAAGGAAAACCCCCAAAGGGAGGGGCGGTGGGTGCCCCAGAGCCATCTCCTCAGCCTCCAGGGTTTGGGTACCTGAAGGCACATGTGCATAGCCACATTTCTTTTAAAGGCTCAAAATAATTTAGAGTTCTAACAGCTTAGATTTTGAATTACTTACTTTCCCAACCTCACAATGGAGAACAGAAACTTATATACCATCTTGAGGTTACAGAAAGACGAGGGGTCTGACTAGGGGCAAAATAGTTCATGGGAGAGGGAGAAGGGAAGACTGGCTAGCAAAAGTGGTCTTGTTAGGTAGATGAAACCTCCCAGGTAGCAGCCTGAGAGAGAATAGATGGTGAAAGTTTCTTTTCAACCTTTAATGGTATCAGACTCTCAGTTAATCTTTCCTAGATCAAGATAAGGGAAGACCCTCAGAGAAAACCTGGCCACATCAATGCAGATTTTGCTATAGATGAATATCTCTTCCTCAAAAGATAGCTTTTAAAGCTATTCTTATATTTCTAGTCCTTCTGATTTGATTTCTCAATTACATCAAGGAAATACATTTTGGGGTGCAATATTTTGATTTCCTTCCTGGTGGTGGTGAGATCTCTTGAATATCACTGTTTTTCAGGATCCTGGGGCCCAGGTAAAGTTTAATATATTCAGCAGCTAATGTAGTTCATGCTATATTTTACATTAGACTTCTCTTCTATGGGAGACCAGAATGTGCTGACCCCAAATATGGAGGATTGTTGAGCTGAAGACATTTAAGAAAAAACAGATTTGCGAAAGCTCTCTGCCTTCCCTCTATTTGCCTAAAAACAGAACATTGATTTACAAAGGTATCCTCTCCCCTCTTCCACCAGGTTAACCACTGAAGACAGCTTTGGACCCTTATCAGCCTGGAGATTGTACCAGAAGAATCTACATCAACAGGCTTCACTAACTAGCCTTTCTCTGCCATTTACTTGCCTTTCCCCAAGTTGCTGTCCTTAGAGACTGAGAAATAAAAACAAAATCCCAAGCCCCTCAACCAACTGAAAGATCCCCTCTTGGCCAAAGGGAAACCCAGAGAAACCTTGAAAACTGAAATGCTGGGCATGATGGGATAGGAGATGGGACATGCCTTGTTATATCTCCTCCCTACTAACTGCAACAGGGCTCCCTTCCCTAAGGCTTAAGCAGAACTAGCCCTTTGGAGAGACTTGTTCCATTGCGGATTTCAGCCAACTCTTTCTGTGGTTTTGACACAACAACTGACCAGCATTCCTTCCTGGTAAGAGACCACTGACCACAGAGTCGTTCTGGCCAGTCTACGGAGGATGCATAGTGAGAGTTTTCATGTCCTCTGCTTCACCTTTTGGTGTCAGAGGGCTGAAAACTCCATCCTCAGATGATGCTAATGCCGCCTTTTGAACATGGGTCCCATGAGGGGGCATGAAGCTCAATTGCACACATGCGTGTTTGTCCTTTCATAAATATTCATGATTCCTTCTATGGCTTATTAAATGTGTATATTTGGCCACCCCTCTCAGCCTTAATTCCTGTTCCCTTCAATCTTCACTGGAATTGCTTGCTCTTGGCTTCTGGCCAGAGGCTATGCTTCCCAGCCTGCAAGACGGCCAGCCTGCAACTCTTTATGAGAAATAAAGCTCTCCTTTCCAAATTTATGCACCTCGTCATTCTGCAATTGACAAGACTCAAAGTCCTTTTCCTTTGTGTCTTGTCACATCTCTAAATATTCATTGTTTTTGTTGAAGATGCTATATAAGTGGGAATTTAAAGCCACCTCTTAGAGAACTCCTCATTCTTTGGGTGGCTCTCATGTATATGTGAAATATCCGTGTTAATAAACTTCTGTTTTTCTTCTGTTCATCTGCCCTTTGTAACAGGGGTACATTCCAGCTAAGAACTGTGGGGGTTATTTTTCCACTCTAGTTCTGAACTGTGGGCTCCAATGCTGTGCCCTTGTTTGGGAAGCTGCATTGTCAGCACACCCCAAGGGCCGTTCAGGCCATCATGCTAGGCTGGCTAAAGGGAAGCCATTTTGCTTCCAGTGTGCTTTTGTCTTGTTCTGTCTTAAAAGTTTCAAATTAGCTTGTTGCTTGCTCACCCAGTTGCTGGACACAAGGCTAGACAAGGACCTTGAGGAAAACAGATCAAGAGCCTGGAATAGGCTAAACACAGATTGCTGATAACAAGATCCACCAGACAACCTATTGTTTGCTGTTAACCATCGAGCAAGTCATGATGACTTGCACAAAGCTTGCTTTCTGCCACCAGCCCCCCTTACCCCTTCCATTTATAAGTTGCTCAGTAAGCAGAGGAGATGAGACAGTCTTTGAGGCAATAGTCCTCCATCTCCCCAGGCTGCCAGCACTTGAATAAACCACCTTTTCTTCACCAACAATCATCTGTCATGTTTGGTTCTCAGGCAACAGGCAGCTGAACCTGTGTTCGGCAATAGTATCCAATATTTTTATTTTGTTTTGTTTTATATTTTCCCTTCATTAAAAAAAAATGCCTTCTGGAATGGTTTGATGGGTGGAAATAAAAATTTTGAATAGGGCAGAGCTTGTAACCTCTGTTGCTGTCACAAAGAACCTGTGTGGCCCTCCACTACAAAGTCCTTAATGCTACTTACAAGATGTGAGATGTCACCAAAATATTTTTGTGATTGTTAACTGCTATAATTCGGACTTTGAAATAACCTCACCATGCTCTGAAACCTAAATTAAGTTACTTTCTGCAGCTAGCACAGAATCAACCTTCCTTTCCTTCATTATCTCAATATTTCCTCTTTTCTCTTCCCTCCTTACTACCATTATTATCATTTTAAGCACCATAGACAAATTACCTTCTCCATAGAGTTAATGTATACAGATTGCCTGTTATTTTCAATTAACACTGAAATATATAAAGCACAACTTAGTATTGTTTGATTCAGAAAGCTCTTGAGAATCTTTTTGTGTCATTAGAGCTATAATCATGAATCTATCATACATCCTTCAATGTGTGCCGGTTAGTAAAGATTCACTTTCGGTTACCTTAACATTTAAAATATACATATACACATACACATGTTTGAAATGAAATTAAATGAACACATATTTGGGAGACTGAGGGTGCTGTTGAGAAAACACAGGCCTTAGGGTCAGATGCACAGACCAGGAATTGGGGTGTCTGTCCTCTCCTTATTCTGAATAAATCCTTAAGTATATCCTTCAAACTCTGAGCACCTTTCCACATCTACAAAATGCTGATAATAAATTGTGCTAACAGGGTCGTTTTGAGGATTAAACTGAATGAATTTGCATATGCAAAAGAAACAGACTAGGTACAGAGCAAATGTTAGTTTCCTTCTCTAATTTTTTGAACACTAGTCCATGCAGCAAACTAGACTAGACATTATAGGGGTCCAAATTTTAAGAACTTACAATCTAATTGGGGAATCATATAAACATATATAAGATATGTGAACACATATTTACATATCTTACATTTTCAGAATACTCACCTAGGACTTTGCCAAACTTAACACCATTTGAAATTTATCGTATAATTTCATTCCAGTGCTTAACTCGTAGTTAATCTTAGGGGCTCTTTTTGTCACCATCCCTTTGCCTTGAGAGCCAGATCCTCTTGGTGACTAAGTTTTACTAATGGAAAACCGGTGTCCCTCCTCACTTATTGGACAGTGGCCCGATATTAGTAGGCCTCACTGCAGTTTGCACTGTACGCAAGGCAGCGATCTGAATAGGAATCTTCTTCCTCCAGGCCTGCCGTTCTCTCTCTGTACCTGGGGAATTAAGTCTCTTAATTGCCCAACACCGATTTCACTCCTTGGTGGCTGCCTTCTCCAAAGGGGCCAAACCCCACGCCAGCCAGATGAAATCCAGTGCCCCCCTCCGGAAGTGAATAGGAAATCACAGATAAAAGAAGAAAAGCATCAAGGAAACTCTGTGTCAGTCTAACTCCACCAACGCAACATAAGCGGGCGCGGGGAGCAGTCTCAGCGAGGTCACTGCAGAGGCTGGGGACACGAGCACGCGCGGGAGCCAGGGAACAACGGCTTCTCCTTACGCAGCACAGTTACGAGGCTGTGAATGTGTCCCGATTCATGCTCTGCCACGCTCCAGTGTCTTTTTTGTCCTCGGGCGGCCACGGAGCTGTAGGGTTGAATGAAGCATTAATGCGGCAGCAGAGACTGCCAATGATTTTGTCTTGCACTTGGTAAAGGCAGCCCTGCTGATCATGGCAATGGGGGTCGCCTGCAAATTTCTTTCTAGGCGATGTCTGCCTCTGAAACAATTTCACTTTCGAGGCATAAAAAACGGGGTCAGTGCCCTCAAAAGGCAACTTGGGGATTTTGTAGACATATTTTCCGAGTCGTGAGAGAGGGAACACTTTACTATCTCGTGACTGCAAAAAGACCCTCCCTGGTAAGGGCCATTCTTAGCCGAGCAAGGGGAGACCTTTCTGTTTTAGCAGAGTCCTACTGTATAATATAACAATTACTAAAGGGCTATGAAGAAAATCAAAGTATTTTACCCCAAAATATACTTCTTTGACATAATTTGAGACGGCTGTTCAGAGAGCCTGCAAACAGAGCTAGCCGTGCAAAGCTGTCCTTTGTGGGGGAGATTTGCATTTGTAGAGAAAGGCCAGGTTTTCTCAGAGGGCTTCCCTTGTATAGATGTAGGAAAGATCAACTGAGTCTGACACCTATTAAGGTCTGAAAGAAACTTTTACTGTCTACTCTCTCTGAAGGCTGCTTGCTATCTGTGATGGTCCAGCTACATAACAAGACCATCTTTGCAAGCCTGGCCTCCTCTCCTCCCTCTCCCATAACCTGTTTTTTCGTGATCCAAACCCCCATTCTTTCTGTAACCACAGGATGATATATAAGCTTTTGAATCCCCTTGGAGAGTTGGGATAATCACTCTGTGGTTCTTCCCCATATACATGCTAATAAATTTATATGCCTTCTCTCCAAGTAATCTGCCTTATTTCAGGTGATTTTTTTTTAGCAAACCTTCAGAGGGCAAAGGGGAAGTTTTCCCTTGGCCCCTGCAGTTGTACATTAGGAGATTTTAGGCAATGGGATAGAGTTGGATAGCAGGGATTTATGGTTGGAAGCTTCTTTGGGTGTCTGTACACAGAGCTGACCAAGATTAGTCCTTTAAAAGTTTTGGAGAAACAATAAGAGACTCAGGGATTCTTAAAATGGAGCACAAAATTGCCAATAGCAATTCTGTATAATTTAATTGATTAGAGTGAGTCAGTCATAGATACTGGTGAATAATTTACCTGGCTAGGTATGAATTAAACTTGGGGAGAAAAAACATGTTCTCACTCATAAGCGGGAGCTAAGAAAGTTGATCTCATGGAGGTAGAGTGTAGAATACTAGATACTAGAGGCTGGGAAGGGTGGAGGATAAGGGGTGGGTGCGATGAAGAGAGGTACATTAATGGGTATAAACATACAGTGAGATAGAAGAAATAAGTTCTAATGTTTTATAGCAGAGTAGGGTGACTATAGTTAACAACAATGTATGGTGTATTTTAAAATAGCTAGAAGAGAAGACTTGAAATGTTCCTGACATATAGAAATGATAAATATTTGAGGTGATAGATACCCCAAATATCCTGACTTGCTCATTATACATTCTATGCATGTAACAAAATATCACCTGCACTGCATAAATATGTGTAAATATTATGTATCAATAAAAAATTTTAAAAATTGAAAAAGCTTTATTTAATTCTACTATAAAAGATATTATAAAAGACTTATGTCATCATTGAAAATTTAGGAAATACAGATGAGTATTAAGAAGACCCACATAACGGACCTTCTAGAAAGGCCATTAGAGTGACTAATAGTCCTGGGGAGCTGCTCTATGAATCAGATTAAACTAGCATTTCTTGATAGCATCTCTTATGTGTCCGATGCTATGCTAAGAACTTAGCCAAACATAATCACATTAAATCCTCATTAGAACACTGGAATAAAATATTATCTGTTCTTGACACTTGAGGAAGCTGAGACACAGAAAGTTTGAGAAATTTGTCTAAAGTCACCCATTTAATACGTGATAGACCCGTGTGTAACAGAGTAGTCACCCCTCCTCCTGTAGATATGGAAGGGAAATGTTGAGAGTGGGGAATATGTAACAGAGGGAATGGCCTGGAAAAAAAAATGGCAAAGAGATTTTCTGTCTCCTTAAAATTTCCACCACTGTTTTTGGGAGCTGCAGCCCGGCCTGCATCCCCGAGGCAGGTTAAGTCATTTGTTAAAACTCCCAGGTGGCGCAGTCATCCAGGTGGGTGGCTGGCAGAGTTCACAGGCACTGTCTTTGGCAAAGATGGGACAATTAGAATAGTTAACCACAGTAACCATTGAAGCTGAGAACTCTCCCTTTAAAAGCTCTGTATTTCTGCCTATGTTTAGGAAATTTGGAATATTGAGATGAGAAAATCTACCATATTTCCTCCTTGGTTGGCAGAGTAAACTCTCCTTCTTCCTCAAACTGCTTGTCCTCATTCTTCTGATTTGGCATCATGGACAAGTGGCTGAGCTTTCAGTAAATGGTTTTAATTATAATCATATAAGGCTCTTTGTAATATAGCCACTGTCTCATTTCCCATCACCCTCTGCTATCCTCTGAATGTTTGTGTTTTCCAAAATTCTTATGCTAAAATCTTAACCCCCAAGGCGATGGTATTAGGAGGTGGAGCCTTTGGGAGATGATTAGGTCATGAGGGTAGAGCTCTTATGAATGGGATTAGTTATAGCAGAGACCACAAAGAGCTAGCCTGTCCCTCCACCACGTGAGAAACAGTAAGAAGGCACTGTCTAGGAGGAATGGGCCCTCACCAGACATAGAATCTGTCAGTGCTTTGATCTTTGACTCTCCAGCCTGCAGAACTGTGAGAAATAAATGTTTGTTGTTTATAAGCCATGGGAGGGGTGAGGGGAAACTTGCCCTTTCCCCCCAAAGTTTGCTGAAAGATCAACTTGAAATCACCCTTCAATAACGGGGTGCAAGGCAAGAACTAGGGTCTAGCTAAAAATAATAATAATTAGTAACTTTCCCCCTGTAATTGCCACTCTAGAGCCACGCAGCTGGTGGTCATAAAGATTCTTCTCCCCATAGCTGGTGTTCATAAAAATTCTTAACTTTCTCCCTAGATAACATCACTTTTTCGAAACATAAAGGTAGTTTTTAAGATATTTTTCCAGTGGATGAAGTGGCCCACCCAGACTGTTAGGTAAATAGCAAGGGATTCTGGGTCTCCTAGGGATGAAAGTGGGTGCTGTTGCTCACATCTTGGTCCTGCCCAATCCTAATTTTCCATACCTGGGGGAGGAGGGAATACCCTACAAATCTGCCAATCAGAACTTGGCGCACCAGCTGCAAAAGAATACAGAGGACTCTCTAGCCCACAGGCCAAGCAACACGGGTACCATAAAGTCCAGAAAGTGACCTACAACTCACATGCGTAGTTAAGGCTCAGGTCATGTGACTCACAACTGTCCAATCCAAGTGGATCCATGGTGACTTTTTTTTTTATGTTTTCATTCATTTATTAATGTATGTAATAAGCAATACAGCATAAATGCCATTTTCCCCAGTACCTTCTATATTAATCAGAAGGTAATCCCCTAAAAAAAAACTAAAACCTCGTTTTATTTTTGTCCACATGGTGACATTTGAACCATAGGGAGGTCCCTATCCGGATGCTGTAAAACAAGACCCAGACCATAACCAAACTCTCTCTCTTTGCCTTTTTTTTGCCTGTCCTGCTGCTACAATGGGTCTCGTTGTCATTTGTGGCATATGTATTATGCTTTGTAAACCTATATCTTGCTCTTGCCCATAATCCTATCTCTCTTTAATAAACCTCATTTTCGTGCTTACCTAACTTTGACATGTCTGATCATTCTTTGACCATAAGCGCCAAGAACCAATGGTTCTAAAATCTGACAAGACCAGCGGCCCATACCAAGAAACTGGCTCAACTGGAATTGTGACCCCAGGGACAGAAACAACACAAGAAGATGATTTCTACATCCTTAGAATTTTGCCCCAATTAATAAACCTAATTGCCTAATCCCTTGCCTACCAAACTATTCTTAAAAACGCTGCCTCCCAAGTGCTTGGGGAGGTGGATTTGAGAAATTTCTCCCATCTCCCTGCTTAGCCCTATGTGAAATAAAGACTTTCTCTGCTGTAAAACCTGCTGACTCATCACATGGGCTTCTTGGACAGTGGCCAGATGAACCTGGTTGGGCGGCAACAAGCTCACAATTAAGGCTGATTAATAAGAGAAAGGTTTATTTATCACATGGATGGGAGAATCACAGATTGATTACCCAGTATCCCAAAGAAGTTCAGATGTTCTTATGTCTGCCTTTTAGAGGGGAGGGAACAGAATGAGGAGTATAGGTAATTCTATTTAGGGGCGATAAAATAAATGGTTTCTAGGGAGGATGAATGGATGTGGAAAACAGATTGACTTGTAAATTAAACTGAGAGACAGGTACTATGTTTTAAATGATTTCGGCAGGTCTGGTTGCATTCTGCAATATATTGAGATAACAGGGAGAGGAAGGGAAGTCAATTCCTCCTTTGATCTTTTGTTCAGGCCAGTCTGGTATATACAGACAGAAGGAACGCCCCTTCCAATGCTTTTTGATCTTGTATGGCCTTTCATTCAAAAGACTCTTTATATCAAGGAGTAATATTTTGGCGTGAAATTTTCTGAACTCCTTCACCACCCAGTCTGTGATATGTTTGTCATAGCAGCCTAAACAGACTAAGACCCCTCACACTTACTGCTCATACTAGATTTACTTGCTTCTTGCCTCTGGAATTGAAGGATTGAGATAGTATAGGAGGTGGACTTTGACACCTGCCTGCACCTTGAGCCAAAACTTAAGTCTGCTTACAATATAGAACAAAAGCTTTGAAAATGACTAACACCCAGTTTCAGTAGAAGGTAATACTGCTCTCTTTAACAAAATGTGGTAATCATCAGAGCTGGGGCCCTTCAACCCCAGTCAAAGCCAGCACAAACTGGTTTTTGCCAATAGGAAGCCCAACATTGACCACTGGTAGACCTTTTCCCTCATTTTAATGCCAAAAATCACACCCAAGGGTGGAGATTTAACGTGATAATGAGACATACATTGTATGAAGAAGCATGATCACTGGGTGTGCAGCTGCCAACAAAACCCTGCCTGTACATGCTGTGACTTCAATACTGGTGCGAACCTTTCTCCCTCTCTCCCCTTTAAAAGTTTCCCAGCCCTTTGTTCTGGGAGCCAGTCTGGTTGCTTCTTAACCACTGCTGTCTTCCAAGGGAGAAAAAGCCCTAAATGAAACCTTGCCTGCCTAAATCTTACTGGTCTTTGTGTCAATTTCTATTGACTCGTTGACCAAGAGCCTGAAGTCCAGTGTCAATGTGACGTTTCCTCTGCCAGGAATGTCCATTGTCCTTATGATTGCCTGGGAATTTATTTTTCAGATTGTAGCCTAAGCTACAATCTGAAAGCTCCTTTAAGAAGTCTTTGCAAACAGCCTCTACCTGCGCCCCCACCGTCTCATCCCTGCTTTATTCAGTCTCTCCTAGCTTTTGGTGCTACACTGTACATACCTCTAATTGCACTTATTAGTGCTGTAATGTATTTATTTTCATGTCTGTCTCTAATACTCCTTGAGCTCCATTGAGGGCAGGGACTGTATTTATTTATTTGTGTTGCTTCAGCAAACAGCACGTTGTTTGGCCATTAGTGACTTTATGAGTTTATTAAAAATTTAAAAAAATGAAGGCTAATCACTGCCCATAGGCAGATGTCATGACTCGAGTGCATACATAGGTCAGACAGGTAACATGTATGTGACGTAGGCTGATACTAAGACTGTAGAGAATGGTGGGAGCTGTTGTGGATGGAGAGCTTCACAGCTTCACCTAGAGGCATTCAAATTAAATCTTTGAAAAAGCATCATGCCAGATATGCTCAAAGTACCTACAGGCAGAATAGGCATAATAGACATGTGGATTGCAGATTTCAACCCCTGCCTTGAGAGTTTATAATCTCATTAGGGGAAAAATTCCTAAGAGAAACAAGACAAGACTGGATAATAAAGACCTGTTGGTTTGTAGAGCTCCAGCACTAGGCAACACTAAAGGGACAGAGGAGACTATTGGGCAAGCCACAAACCACATTTTTTAAGTGGTTTCCCTCATCACAAGCATTGGCATCTACTGTAGTTAGAACATTGTTATACTATATTTATTATAATATAGATTTGTTAGAATAGAAATATTTGCTTATATTCTTTATTCAGGGGGTGGTATATTCTTGTTTTATAGAGGTCTACATATATTACATACTAATTTTTTTCAGCAATATAGGTTGCAAAAATTTTCTTCAAATTATAGTTTGATTTTTTACTTTGGTTACAGTGTCTTCTGTTGCAGAGAAATTTTAAAATTTAATGTACTCAAACTTATCAGTCTTTTTCCTTATGGTTTGAGTTTTGTTGTATCTTATTTAAGAAATTCTCTACACCCTAATCTCATAAAGGTATTTTTTTTTTATTTCAGGATATTATGGAGGTACAAACATTTTGGTTATATATTATGACTTTGCCACACCCAAATCATGATTTGAGGCATACCCTTTCCCCCCTACAATGCTCACCAAGCCCATCAGTTGTGAGTCTACCCACCCCCAACCCCCCAACTCCCAAAGAATATTACTACCATGTGAGCACCTTAGTGTTGTTCAGTTAGTGCCAATTTTTTTTAATTTTTAATTTTTTGTCTTTATTGAAGTGTAATTTACATATAATGTCTTTACTCCATTTTTAAGTGTACAATTAAATGGTTATTAGTAAATTTACCAAGTTGTACAGCTATTCACATGAATCAGTTTTAGAGGATTTCCCACCCCCCATTGAGACACCTGATACCCATCCCCAAATACACTTCAAGCATGCCCCTCCCCTTCACAGTGCTCACCACATCCCCCGGATGTGGGTCCACCCCCAACCCCCAAAATCCCCAGTGAACACTACTACCACCACTTAAGCACCATAGTGTCAATTAGTCAATACCAATTTGATGGCGAGTACAAGTGGGGCCCATTCTTCGGGTCTTGTGTCATCTCACTTTGAATAATGGGCTTAAGCTTAATCCAGGATAATATAAGCAGTGTTAGCTCACTGTCGTTTCTTAAAATTGAGTAATATTCCATTGTAAACATATACTAAATTTTAGTAATCCACTCATATATTGACGGGCACTTGGGTTGTTTCCACGACCTAGCAATAGTGAATTGTGCTGCCATAAACATTCGTGTCCAGATGTCTTTATAATAGAATGTCTTATGCTCTTTCGGGTAGATGCCTAATAATGCTATCGCTGGATCAAATGGTAATTCTATTTTTAGCTCTTTGAGGAATCTCCAAATTCTTTTCCACAAAGGTTGCACCAATTTGCAGTCCCACCAACAGTGTAAGAGAGTCCCTATCTCTCCACAGCCTCGCCAGCATTTGTTGTTTTGGGATTTTTTGATAGAGCCCAGTCTCACTGGGGTTAGGTGGTATCTCATTGTGGTTTTGATTTGCATTTCTCTGATGATTAGAGATGATGAACATTTTTTAATATGTTTTTTGGCCATT
>CAUYRT010002588.1:0-25980 GCA_963574885.1 Lepilemur ruficaudatus
TGTACACTTAAAATGGAGTGTTGGTTGTACGTAGATACAGTTGGAGCACTATGTATGTACTCTATGGACTACTTTGACAGAGTAGGTTTTTGAATGTAACAAGATAAGTCAACTTGAGTGGTAATATATTTTGGGAAATCAGTTCACTACAAATGGTGACTGTAAACATTGTACTGTAAATGCTCTGTAGTTTTCCCCCAATAAAAAAAAAAAAATTTCCTCTGTTGAAATACCATGCATGTGCTCTCTTTTCCTGACTGGATGTTGACTGATACTAAGACTTTGTTTATGAAACCTTTGCTGCTATTTATCTGGTATCTGGCAGTATTTCCCAAGAATTTACTTCACTCTATTCTGTTCCATGAGAATACCTTTGTGACTCTGTTCACAAATCTACTTTCCCTCACTTTCTCCTTATAAAACAGTGATGCAAATAAGCACCAGCTTGATAAGCATTTGTACTAGTCTGCTTGGGCTGTCATAACAAAATACCACAGACTGGTGGATTAAACCACAGAAATTTATTTCCTAATAGTTCTGGAGGCTGGAATTCCAAAAGCGAGGTACCAGCTGGGTTGGTGTCTAGTGAGGGCTCTTCTCTGGGGTTGCAGTGGCCACCTTGTTGCTGTGTACTCACGTGGAATTTCCTTGGTGTGTGCCCGTGGAGAGAAAAGGAGAGCGAGCTCTTGGTGTCTCTTCTTATAAGGACACCAATACTATCAGATTGGGAACCCACCCTTATGACCTCATTTAACATTAATTAATTCCTTACTCCAAATACAGCTACATTAGGGGTTAGGGTTTCAATATATGAGTTTATGGGGATGCGTATGTTAGTTATATACCACCATTCATTCATAAAATTATTTTATTCAGAGAGTTTATTCCTTTTACTTGAAAAACATGAAGTAAACTCTTTGCAACATTTTGGATTGATCTGGCAATAAAGGAAAGGAAAGACAGCCTTTTGGGTTATCAGTATTCTATTCTGGTATGTGTTATTATTAGTAATAATTTTTGTGTATTAAATTTTTAATTTACTTATTTTAAATAATAGATATGATGTTAAACAATTACAGCAAAAAGCAATCAGTAAGAATGATGGAGAATCTGAAAAATGTTATATGCCAACTTCATCTTATTAATATTTAAAGAACATCATATCCAATTACTGCCGAACACACATTCTTTTCAAGTTCCCAAAGGTATTGACCAAGATGGAGCATATGCAGGAAGATAATAAGGTCTCAATAACTTTTAAAAGATTGAAACTTTACAGACTACATTTTGGAGTCTAGAAGTTGAAGATCAATGTGCCAGCTGGGTTGGTGCCTGATGAAAATCAGATGAGAATTTAGATGTAAGAGCTATAAAATATGCAAATATTTGCAAATTAAATAACATATTTCTAAGTAATTCACTGTTCAAAGGTGAGCCCATAGAAAAATTTTAAAACGTATTTCAAACTGATTGATACATCATGATTCATCAGATGCAGCCAAAGCAATACTTACAGGGAAATTTATAGCTATAAAAGCCTATTTATAGCCTACATAAGAAAAGACAAAAAGTTTTAAAATCAAGGAAATCCAAGTTTCTAGCCTAAGAAGCAAAAGAAAAGAAAAGAAAAATAAATATAAAGAATGTTAATAAGAAAGAAATAACAGCAATCAGAGTAGAAACCAAGGAAGTAAAACATGCAAAGGAAGAATTATTCTGGAAATGCAAGGTCAGTTCAATATTGATTATCAATTATATAATTAAACCAATAGATGTGGAAGAAGCATTAGATGAACTTCAACACTCATTTATCTTAAAACTTCTCAGTAAACTAGGAATCACAAGAAATGTCCCCAAACTGCTACAGAGCATCCGCGAACAGCTTGCAACAAACATCACACATAATGGCGAAAAGACTCAGTTGAGGAGAAAAGCTAATATTTCACTTTCAAACCTTGCGAGTGTAATAAAACAACAAAGAAAAATGAAATGCATAAAGAATGGCAAGGAAGAAGAAAAACTGACCAACTTTCAAAAGACATGGTTATCTGAACAGAGAGTCCTAAGAGATCTATAAAAGGTACCAGAATTAAGAAGTGAATTAGATATGGGCATAAGAAACAAGATAAATAAAATTAATTAAACTTGTATATACTAGCAACAAAAATTGGGCAAATACAATTTTTTAAAAATGTCACTTTGTAATAGCTTCAGGAAACATGAAATACTTCATAATGCGGAGAACCCAAAACTGCCAAAATTATTTTGAAAAGTCAGACAAAGTTTGAGGATCTAAACTTTGATTTGAAAACTTAATTTAAAACTACTGAAATCAAGATCACGGAATTAGCATAAAGATAGACAGATCAATGGACCAGAACCGAGCCGTGCAGTAACCTCTAGACCACGTGCCGTGTAGCTGGTCTAAACAGATTTGCTGTTACAGCCGGTGTAAATACACATCAGATTCTGAAGACAGCATAAAAAATATAAAATATCTTATTGATAATTTTTATATTGATTGATGAGATGATAATATTTAGGGTATATTAGGCTAAACAAAACATCTTATTTATTTATCTTTCAAACTTTAGAGTATTACAAGGTTATAAACGCTTTGTTATTATATAAATTGCCTTTGCACCGCCAGGGTCACAGCTACAAGCGTGCCCATCCCCGAGACATCACCCATTAGGTGTGAATTTACCCATCCCTTCCTCCCGCCTCCCACCTGCCTGACTCCCAACGAATGTTACTTCCCATATGTGCACATAAATGTAAACAAAACATGTTATTAAAAGTAATTTCATCTGTTTCTTTTTACTTTTATAATTGGGCTACTAGAAAATGTAAAACTGTATATGTGTAACTGACATTGTGTCTTGTCTTTTACTTCCATCAGACAGTGGCCACACAGAGAGTGAAAACCATGACTGATTGATTTTTTTTCAAAAGTCGCCAACATAATTCTACTAGAAAAAGATCAAATCTTCAACAAATGGTACGGAGCAACTGGATATCTGTGGTTTAAAAAAAAAAGAAAGACTCTTGACCCCAACCGTACACCATATTCAAAAATTAATTTAAAGTGGATAAGTGGGCTAAAATGTACACTTAAAACTATAAAGCTTATAGAAAAGAATGGAAAAATGCTTTGCACCTTTAGTGTAGTAAAAACTACAAGAAAAGCACTAATCACAAAAAAATGCTAAATTAGACTTCATTAAAGTTAAAATCTTTTGTTCTTCAAAAGATGCTGTTAAGAAAAAGAAAACAAGGCCAGGCACAGTGGCTCATGCCTGTGATCCTAGCACTCTGGGAGGCCGAGGCAGGAGGATTGCTTGAGGTCAGGGGCTCTCAAGACCAGTCTGAGCAAGAGTGAGACCCCATCTCTACTAAAAATAGAGAGAAATTAGCCAGGCAACTAAAAGTATAAAAAAATTAGTCAGGCGTGGTGGCACACGCCTCTAGTTCCAGCCTCTTGGGAGGCTGAGACAGGAGGATCCCTTGAGCCCAGGAGTTTGAGGTTGCTATGAGCTAGGCTGACGCCACAGCACTCTAGCCAGGGCAACAGAGTGAGACTGTCTCAAAAAAAAAAAAAAAAAAAAAAAACACAGAAAAGAAAGAAAAGGAAAACGAGTAGCAGAATGGAACAAAATATTATCAGCACATATTGTAGATAAAGGACTTGTATTCTTATATTCAGCATATATAAGGAACTCAAACTTAATAATAAAAAAACAACCAAATAAAAATGGGGGGAAAAAGACCTGAATAAGCTCAGCCAAAGGTACTCAACATTACCAGTCCTCAGGGAAATGTTAACCAAGCCACAGTGAGATAAACTCACACTACAATGGCTGGGATTAAAATGACTGAGAGTATCACATACTGGTGAGGATGTGGAGCTACCGGAATTCTCTTACCCTGCTGGTGAAGAGTATAAAATAATACAACCAGTTTTTAAATTAGTCTGGTAGTTTCTTAAAACTCTGCAGTTTCACTCCTTATATTTTACCCAAGTGGAAATCAAAGTAGTCCACAATCGTGCAGGAATGTTTATGTCAGCTTCACCCAAACTAGGCAAATCCCAGGACAATGCAAGTGTTCATTAAGAGGTGAATGAATAAACATTGATTTATCCTTGTTATATTGACAAAGGAAAATTATTCAGCACAAAATGGTTATTTTTTACTGATATTCGTGACAATATGGATGAATCAGGAACATCATGCTGACTCAAAGAGAAGAGGCAAGACGCAAGAGAGAACCCTCCGAAGCATTCCACTTAGGTGAGCTCTGCCCGTCGGCCCAGGCAATTTACAGTGGGGAGGTCGGCGGTTGCCTAGGCAGGATTGACTACAGCGCCCCACAGAGCTCTGGGGCCGACGTGACTTTTCTGTATCTTGTTTGAGGTTGTAGTTATACAGCAGCATCAGTTTCCAAAACTTATTTTACTATAAACTTAAAATGGCTGCCTTTTATTGAATATAAATTACTTTTCAATAAAGTTAATTATATGTATGTGTGTGTATAAAGTTGATTAAGAACAGAGACTTTTTATTCATTCTATACCTTTGCCAAAGAAAAAAGGCAGAATTAAAATCCTCAAGAAGGCCATTTCTCAGACACTGTCCTGGTTCTCTCATACATGATCATAAGTTACATAATTATAACTAAAATATTAGAATCTTTTTTTCTAGAATTTGATAGTTTTCCTTTTATGATTTGGAGAAAAATATATGTCTTTAAGAATTATCTATCTTATGAGTCCTAGACTGTTTGTAAATAATTTCTATCCTAAAAGTTTAGAGAGCCAAAGAAATCGCCCTAGAGTCAGGGGAAGGGAGCTCAGCTTGGTAGCTATTCTATATTTGGGTGTAGCGTATTAAAAAAAGCGGCAGAAAGATGATCTCTTCTTCCTCAGCAAGACAGACCCTTCGATACCTTTTCTTACAAAAGTACAGGTCCCATTACAAAAATAACATCTTTCTCTAGGGAACAATCTGCACACTTAAAACAATTCAGTAGCATCTTTGAGTTTCCTTGGGTATTTGATCATCTGCTGGTGTGCTGTGTTTTGTTTTTCTTGCTTTTTGATCTGACACTGTCTGACTCGGGCTTTGGTTTAACCAGTTAGAGCTCTACGTACAGAGAAAAGCTTGAGGCATTAGAAACATAATTCGGCTTCCCCTTGAGATGTGCTTTATTTTAAAAAAGCAAAATCAGAGAGGACATACTGGCAACTCCACCCTGCAGGGAAAGCGTATGACGAGCAGGTAGCGGCGGCAGCAGGGCGTGAGGAGTGCCTGTCTCTAGCTCTCTGACGTGGGCACCTCTGGGAGTTGTCTGAGGCATGAGCTCTGCAGCCAGAGCAATCACCTGATTCTACCTATTTTATCCTGTGAGTCTGTGGTACAGAACATGTCCAAATTTTGCACACTTATTTCCTGTCTCCTGGTCTTTTTCCTTCCATCATCTCCTGATACCGGCAACCCAGGAACTTTCCTTTTTTTTTTTTTTAACCAGCATCCAGCCCTAATTCTCTACTGGGCTCTGGAGGCTGGCATCACTGTGTTTTCTTTTTCGCCCATGAAACGCTTTTTAAATCTTGCTTCCTTTAACAGTGATGCCAGTGGAAAGAGATGGCAAGCTTGCACAGAGAGACTATTAGCAAATCCTCTCTAACAGCGACCACAAGCACTTATTGAAAAGCCCGGATTATTTTGGGGTTTGTGTGAAAATCCTTATACCTCTACCCTGCACAGAGGATGATATTATTGGCCTCCTATGTCTTAATTTTAAATGCCTAGCCTCTCTCTTAGGCAGGTAAGTAGAAGTATTCTGTAGCCTGAATCATAATTTTAGACGTGGTACCCAGTGAACTGCCAGCAGGTGGTGGCCTCGGCAGTCACCAGTTTGAGCTTGACACGGAGCAGCAAGGCAGGGAGGAACCTCTGGTGGTAGCTGGTGGGAGAGGCGGCCTGCAATGTTATAATGCTTGCTGTGGGCAAAGTCCATTGCTACACGCTGTACACATTCCCACCGTTGAGTCAACCAGGGCAGTTACTGCTGCTGTCCCCCTTAATGGGGAATGGGGACAGAGTGGCAAAGCAACTCGACTGAGGCTGCAGGGCCAGCAGCTGGCGAGCAGGGAATCCGACCCGGCTCCGGCCTCTGTGTCTGTGACAACTACACAATACCTATGAACTCATCCAAGGCAGGTGAACTCCACATCAGTGTTTTGAGTTTCAGTTGAAAAAATATGTCATTATTTTAAGCCCCACTTAAAGCAGCTGTAGACATCTACAACAAAACTTCATCCCAAGTGGACAAAGTTCTAAAGAGCTGACATACATTCCACACAAAGGAGACAGACATGTTAAATGAGATAATTTACGGAAAGCACTTAGAACAGCTTGGCCTATAATAAGCATTCAATGAATATGAGCTAATATTAATGCTAGTAAGACGGAAAACAAGCCAAACCTCTAGGATTTTCTTAGGGTGGTGAGGGGCAGTGTCAGGACACTGACCTACTTGATCACAAATGAGCAAATAATTTAGACATCAGCGGTTCCAGGTTTAAATCTAGAATTAGTCAATATCAGAATATATAACCAGGAGGTCAGAAAACAACAAGAGAGTAATCTTTCCCGGTGGCTGCAACTGTAAGATATAACATGTGGAAACATATTTTGTGCTCTTGCTCTTAGCCCTGCAGCCTAGAGAAGCGGAGTCGGCCGGCAGGAGGAGAGAGAGGCGAATGGAGCAACGTGAAGAGAGAAGCCAGCCCGGATGGTGCGACCCAGCTGTGGCTGAGACTGGTCATAGCGGAGTTCTAGACTAAGACCTAGAAGTGAGCAGCAGCTGTCAGAATGCACAATGGGACTAGAACCGGGTAACCCAGAGAAATGGCAGGCGAGTGGCTGGACTACTGATCAATATGCCCGATAACCAGGACATAGTATCTAGTACTGACCTAGCCCTGCTGCTAGAACTGGTGAACTCTTTAACAAGACAAAATGAAAAAACAAACAAACAACAACAACAACAAAAAAAAACGTTGTTTTGAGACTTTGGACCCTAGGCAGTACAGAATAATGATCCCTGGAAAATACAGTCGAAGGAGATAAATCCAAGATCACCCCAGGACTGCAATGCAAGGATTACAAATGAAGCAGAGCATAATGGTGTTGCTGAGCTAGGGAGACAAAGACTATAATTTGGGGAGGCTGAGGCAGCTTGAGTGTGTTAGGCAAGGTATTGAGGGGAGGAAGCAACACAGAGAAAGTGCTTTAGAAATCTGAATAAGGAATCCTGGAGTATTCTGTTGAGTACCTATGTATACCTGCCTAGGGGGGGACTCCATGAGGCCCAGGGAATAATAAATCCTAGGGAACCATAAAGTGAAAAAATACTAGAGCTTGCACAGGGACGGGAATGTTCTGTTTCTGAATAGCCAGATTGGAAACAACGAATTGAACATCTGTGGCATTCAGTAAAATTCCAGGGAAGCAGCACCATAGCAAAAAAGTATAACAGCTCCTAGATTAAACCATAATTAGACTTCAAAAATACACAAAAAATAAGAATAAGCAGCAAAAGGAACACGCTTATCCACAAGTAAATTGACAACAAAATCCAGAAATTCAACATTGCAATATTAGAAATGTTCAGCATCCAATAATAAATTAATAGGTATGCAAACTAGCAAAAAAGAAAATATTACCTTTAGCCAAAAGAAATATCAGTAAATAGAAATAGACCTAGATATGACAGGTATAAGAGGATTACAACTGTTACATATCTGAACAAGGATATAAAGAAAAACATGAACAAAATTGAGTGAGAAATATAAACTATAAAAAAGAACAAAGTAGTTCTAGAGCAGATGAAAATAATACCTGAAATGAAAAATTCACTGGATATACTTAACAGTAGATTAGGCATGGCTGAGTAAAAGAATCGCTAATTTGAAGACAATGTAATCAAAATTATCCAAACTGAAGAACAGAGAGGGGAAAAAAAAGCTTTAAAAAACAAAGTGAGACTCAGTGACACATGGGACAGTATCAATCAAATGTGTGTAACAGGGATTCGAGAAGGAGGGGTACAGACCAAAACAGTTGAAGAAAGAAGGATCAAGCATATACTAAAATGGATAAAAATATAATCCCATGGAGCCTAGAAGCTCAATAAATGCCAAGCAAAATAAATATAAAGAAAACCATATCAAGACATCATCAAAAATACTGAAACTAATAATAAACAGAATATCATAAAAGCAGTCCACTTCACACAAAAAACCCCATTTCACATAGAGAAACAAAGATAATATCACTGCTGACATCATCAGAAACCATGCAGGACAAAAGAATCAAACAACCTCTTTAACTTAAATATAAAAGAGCTGTCAATCAATAAATTTAAATATAATAAATTATTAAAAAGCAGAAAAATAAAGAGATTTTCAGATAAAATCAGAGTGAATTTGTCACCACTAGATACACCCCACAAAAGAGGTCAAAAGAGTTTCTTCAGGCTAAAAGAAAATGATTCCAAATAGACCTCAAATCTACACAAGGAGTAAAGAGAACCAGAAATGGTATATAAATAGAAAGTGTAGATGATTTTTATATATTTTTGAATCTATTTAAAAGATAGTCAACTATTTAAAGGAGAAACAGTGCTGTGCTCTGTGATTACTATTATTTGTGGAAGTAAAGTATGATGGCGGTGCAAAGGGGCGGGGAAGGGCTCCACCTCCAGATTTCCTCTGAGTTGGTAGGTCTAGGGTGGGGCATTAAGGGTTTATAATTTTAATAAGTTCTCAAGTGATACTCACGCTGCTTTGAGAACTACTAAAGATTGAATGCTATCCCAAAACAAATTTCAGCAAGCTTTTTAATAAAGGAATTGACAAGCTAATTCTAAATAACTTATGAAAATGGAAAGAACAGAAGATAGTCAAAATAATCTTAAAACATAATAAAATTGGAGGACTTACAATACCTGATTTCAAGACATGTTATGTAACCACAATAATCACGAAATAATGGTATTTGTGTAAGAACAGGCATATAGATCAATGAAACAAATACAGTTCAAAATAGACCAATGCATTTAGGGTTAATTCATTTTTATAGACTCTCTCAATGTAATTCAATAGAGGAAAGGATACTATTTTCAACAAATGTTGCTGAAACAACTGGAAACACACATAGTAAAAAAAAATAACCTTAATCCTTAAATCACACCATAAATTAAAATAAGCTAAAAAGACAACAGGTTTTAATGTAAAAGATGAAAGTACAAAATGAGAAAACAAAAAATAATACTGTGGTAAGCAGAGACTTCTCAGAAATGGCATAAAAAGCATACGCCATACAGAAAAAAAAGGTTGATAAATCAGATTTCACCAAAATGAAAACCATTCACTCTTCACAGGACACAGGCAAGAAAATGAAAAGGCAAGCCAATGGTAGGGAGAAGATTATCGATTCAAATATTTCAATAGTTTCAACTCAAATATTTGACAAAATACTTTTATCTCAAATAACCCATCAATAATAAAAAAAAAAAAAACCTCAAATTTTTTAAAAAAGCAAAAATTCGGGACAAACTTTCTTGAAAAAGATGTGCAAATGGCCAAAATACATGAGAACAAACAGTCAAAATCATTTGTCATCAGGGAATTGCAAAAACCACGGTGACGTATCACTACATCTCAAATGGAATAGCTAAAAGTTAAAAGACCCACATTGTTCTAGATGCCTGTCCTTACACAATAGCAAGTTTTCGTGGGGGTGGGGAACAGCTAGAACTCTCTTTATGCACTTCCGGTGGGAGTGTAAATGCTATACCTACTTCAAACTGCTTTTTGACAGTTTTTCATAAAGCTAAATATACGCTTTCCATATGACACCACAATTCCACACCCATGCATTTACCCAAGAAAAATATCATATCATTCTATGTGAACGTTGATAGAGGCTCAATAAATCATAGCCCCCAGCTAGAAACAAGTGAAATGTCCACCAACTGGAGAGCAGATACTTGTGTTATATTCGTGCAATGGAGTATCAGTCAGCATTTAAAAGGAATAAACTACTAATACATTCATGACGATGGGAGTCAAAAATACTATGCTGAACAAACAGAACCAAACAGGAAAGAGTGTCACGCATCCTATATGGTTCCATTTATAGGAAAGTCTATGAAAAACATACTGAATTTACAGTGATGGAAAGCAGATGAGGCCAGCGGTTGGGGGAAGATTGACCCTTGAAGACATGAAGAATCATTCGGCAGTGATGACAACATTTTATATCTTGATTGGGGATGTAATTACATACAAGGATACCGTTTTCAAGCTCACCAAACTGTACATTTAAAGTGCTTGCATAATATTACAGGTAAATGATACCTGAATGTAGGTGATTTTAGAAGACAATGTACAAAGGAATATTCGGAGCACCCCTATTATGGAAGACATAAATACTACATCGTTCTTTTTTCTTGGCAAACTTTATTTAAAATGTTTTAGATGATTAATTATAATGTTACATCTTGAGGAATCTGCTCAATTTTAATGCCATATGTTTTCATCTCCATAGTCCACAATATAAATCATTAGCTGTGAATATTTGAGAAAATATGTTCTTATTAGCAATTTATACATGAAATAATATGCATATGTGTGTGTAAAACTGGGCACAATTCAAGCCTCTTACAGTTGTAAGCCTATTAATAGTATGTCTTGTTGTGTAAGTATAAAATTCAACCCAATCCATATTATGATGACTTTTGAACTTCAGCAAACCATCTAGTAATATGGTTTCATGGTTTAAATAATGATTCATTTAATAAAAAATCAAATTTCTTATTATTTGCCTCATCTCTTTGTGGCAAGAATGCAATTATCATTATTAATTATAATCCAAAGGCAAAAGAAGTCTGAAGAAAGGACCAAATTGTTCTTTGTCACTAGGATGCTTTTGGGTTTACTTTTTGCTTTGGCTAAATCAAAATAGTTGATGGATTTTAATTTCATTATAGGCCTTTAATTCTACAGTAAATAATTAATCTTTTATGATGAAGTATAGTCATGTTTAATAATTCTGTCATTGTCTTTCACTGTGGCTCTGATTCTTAAGACCTTCTGATCCTTAGATTAGGCTTGAGCGAATTTCCTTTAGACGTGCAGACAGACATCTTTCATCAGACGCAGGATTAAGCAGGGTTAGCAGCCTGTCAGAGACGGGGACGTCCAGAGTCGTGTTTTCTGCAGTGATCCCTTTCCCGTGGATTTTAAGGAGATGTATTAATAAAGTGAGATATGGTTAGTTCCTTGACTTATGATTTCTTTAAAACCTGAGAGAACAGGGAAAATGGGGGCAGGAAGGAAAACTGTGAAAACATTTTTAAAGACTAGAAACGTACAACTGAGGTCCTGAATGTGGATGGAAGGGAAATACTCAGCGAGGTGCGAAGAGGAGAGGATACGGAGGATTTCCTGTGCAATAGCGTCTTTCCTGAAGAAATCACCGGGGCGCCTTGCGTTAGCGGGGCCTCCCGTACGTACCTCATACAACTCTCCAGGAGGCATTTTGAGAGGATCACATTGGCCAAGTAAGTTCCACAGGGTTCGCCATGAACTCCTGGGAGGGAGACGCGTGGGCTCCCCTTGCAGTCTAGTCATTTCTTCAAATCATTAATAATTTAAATCTTGTGAATGGAGTAGAATCTTTCACAGATCTTGTTTTTGAAAAGAAAAACCTATATTTTACATTACTCTAGGTGAAAAAAAGAAAGTTGTCTTAAAACTTCCAATATCATATTGCACTCTAGTTCTACCAAGTGTTAGCATCGATGCCATTTAGGTGGCATGGTAACAGTGTATGTGCATGGTATGCACACACACGTGCACACACACATGCGCACACACATGTGAACACACATACATGCACACACACGGTGGCTCAGCAGAAGAGGGTAGACAGTGAGAGAGCAACTTCATACAAGCCAGAGGGGCCTCGCACTCATGGCACTCCTAGGTTCCATGGGCAGCTCACACTGTGACAAGGACCAAGGTGGCAAGCTGTCAGTCTCTGAGGAGGTGCCGTTTCGTCCTTGGACTGCAGAGCTACGTGTCAGCTGATAATAAACTATCTTGAGCCTGTCTCAAATAGGAGCTTCCAACAAAGGTGCAGGTGAGTCAGGAGGAAGATCTTCATCATTGCAAACTCTTCCCAGAATCTAGACTAGATCAGTACAGTGACACGTGCATCTGCATTGCGTGACAGGGAGAGGGCGGTGGGGTGGTGAATGAAGGGGACGTGTCGGGAATGATGGGACAAATTACCTTGCAGGCAGGATCCTCTCTCCTGGGTCATTCCTTCCTGCTCTCTGTTAGCTCACTCCCTTCAGCATACAAATTTTAAAAATTCCCTTAAACCTGCTTAGTCTTTCAGCTAAAAATCCATGCGGCTCCTCCTCTCTACAGCAAAATATATACATACATGAATGCATACATACCTGTGTGCATACATGAATTCATTAATAGGAAAATTTTTAAAACCTGCAAACCAAACTTAATGTTTTTGCTTTTTCACCTTCCATTTCTCATCTCCCATTCTCCGTTTTTTTGCTGTTATGTCATACAAATTTTATTTTAACCAGTTTCAAGGCTAAATATTTATTCTGCAAAAGTTTACAGATCACAGAGTTTATATACAACTCAGCTACTAAGAGAAATCAGGCCCAGCCCATGCAAAGCTGCGCACTGAGAGGTGCGGTGCCTGCAGACCTGTGCACCGCACAGCTGTATGTGGTGAGAGGGCCAGCCGGCTCCAAGGATAAACTCCAAAGCCATAAAAAAGTACAACTTGTTTGCAGCCTGATTCAAACAAACCAATTTTTAAAAAAAGACATTTGCATATACAGTCCATATTAGGTAATATTTTGTTAGAATGGTATGGTAACTGTGGTAAACAAAATCTAAATATACTTATCAGAACATTTACAGGTGAATAAAATGATGCTTTATAATACTGTTAAAAAGACTGTTTAGAGACATGGATGAAATTAGATTAGAAAAATACTGATATAATTCTCATGATGTCATCTCTTAGATTTAAGTCTATAATGCATAATTAATTAATTTTTGTGAGTGGTGAGAGATAGGGATCTTGTTTCAGTCTTCTACATGTGGCTATCCAATTTTCCCAGCACCACTTATTGAATAGGGATTCTTTTCCCCAATGCATATTACTGTCTACTTTGTCAAAGATCAGATGACAATATGTGGATGGTTTTATATCTGGGTTCTCCATTCTGTTCCATTGGTCTATTTCTCTATTTTTGTGCCAATAACATGCTGTTTGGGTTACTATAGCTTGTTACTATAGCTTGTAAATATAAGATTATAATTGATATGTTTCTCTTATGGACTGAAACTTTTATTGCTAGAAAATATATCTCTCATCTCTGGTAACAGTTTTGTTTTAAATATATTTTATCTGCTATTAATAGAGATTCCAACTTCTGGTTGTTGTTAGAATGATATATCTTTTTCTATTTGCTTTCAACCTATTTGTATCTTCGAATCTAAAATGTATCTCCTGTAGACAGTATACAGTTGGATATATTTTTTGTCTAATCTGACAATCCTTGCCTTTTGATTCAATTTTTAATTCATGTACATTTAGTGTTATTACTGATATAGTTGAATATACAGATGACCTTTTACTCTTTTTAAACTATATCTGCCATGTCTCTTTTATTCCTCTGTTCCTTATTCCTTGATTCCTTTTACATTAATGAATATTTTCTATTGTAATGTGTAAGTTATTTTAATAATTTTTCAATATATCTTTTTGAGTTATGAGTGGCTGCTCCATGGCTTATAATATGCTTTTTAACTAATTAGACTTACCTTCAGATTTGTGCTAAATTCCAGTGAGATATAGAGATATTACTCCTATATACTTCATTATTCTACTTTTCTGTGATACTATTTATATATAATATCTGTATATGTTAGTTCAAAAGTACATTGACATAATTATTAATTTACATAATTTTATTCCTTTTAAAGGAAAAGAAGCAAGTATATATTTACAAAGTTTGTTATATTAACCTTTGTAATTACCATTTCTGGTTCCTTCTATTTGTTCCTCTGGATTTGATACACTATTTTGTGTCACTTTCTTCTTCTAATAGAACTTTGTTCCCACTGACCTCCTTTGTCCCGTTATTATCAAAGATAGTATGTATCTATATTTTAAGGGTGCAATTGCATACATATTACTCTACCTAATTGCATGGGAATAAGTTAACAGAGGAAAGAAGAAATATGCAATTATACTTTTCATAAATGATTAAATGGTTACTATTCATAGTACTCTGCTTTTCATGCAGAATTGAATCATTACCTATGGGTTCACTTGCTTTGACCCTGAGAGCTTCTGTAACTATTTCTTGGAAAGAGACGCGCTTTCAATAAATTCTTTCAATTTTTGTTTATCTGGGGAGAGCACTGTCAGGTTTTTAAGTAGCACTGAGAACAGACTTAAATATTCCCAGATCCATTGACATTAGCATAGGAAACATAACCATTCAGTGTGAGCTACCCTCACATACTAAACACAGAAAAACAACCAAGAATCAAGACAGAAAAAGCAGATAGGGACAAGTAATCTAAAAACCAAAATTTTAGAAATGATAAACTTTGGAGAAACAGCTGCATGCCCAGGTAAAGGCATCATGTGTGTGCTGACAGCAGCAGAGGGCAGGAGGGAGCGGTGTTCACTGGAGTAACTTATGTCCAGTGGGATGCCCCCAGAGGAACCGGTGTGAGGTGAGCAGGAGCCAGCAGACTAACAGCCACCCGAACGGTAGCAGCAGGATCAGCAACCTGACGTCATTATTAGATCACCTCAAGCCATTCTTCCTGGCCAACATGAGGAACTACATTTGTTTGTCGTTTGTTTTATTTGAAAGAATGTCAAGTGTTTGAACTTGATTCTCAAGACACTAACAAGTCTATATGCACACAAGGTACTACACTGGGTTTCTTATTTTCATCTACTTGGTATTTTTATGAGTGTCTAAATGGTCTTCTGAGTTAGTAAGTCTAACCCATCACACGTGTGTATGTTGGAGGGTAGGGAAGGAAAGGGGCACAAGAGAGAAGGGGACATGAATAACTTTCAAGTTGCTGGCATAACCAATTGAGTAGATGAATATGACATTTACTGGAATTGCAACATTGCAAGAGGAAAGGAAAATCATTCTGGGAGAAAGAAGCTCTAGCCAGAAGCCATGTGGACTCCTGAGAATTTAATGGGATGATGCATGCAAGGGGGCTTAATAAATGGTAATGCATGAGACAAATAATGATGATGATAATGTTGATTACCACCTCACAGTCATAGGATTCCAATTTGTACAAGGATTTTGGAACAATTTCTATTACCTTCAACTACGTACTAAACACTGCCAAAATGTTTCTTGTTTTCTAGCATATGTTTTGGCCCTAAATATAAATGTTAATGTTAATTCTCTTTTACTCCCTGGCATTTCAATCTTCAGCTCTTTCTAATTTCACTTGGATAAACATAGCCAAGTATTTTCTTCCAAAATACATCTACAGTACATCCAAGGGTTTTCCTACAGACAGATTCCCAGAACACCAAGCAAAAACTAAAAGAAGTAGTATAAACAAAGGGAACTTTATTTATAAAAACTCAACTGAAGATCGAACATAGGAAGAGTGAGTCAACGCCACTCACCATCAACAGATGTTGTTAGGGGTCATTGTGGTTGTTTTTTAATCTCTGTCAGTTGTTTTCAAACCTTAGTGTGCATAAGAATCACCTGGTGGGCTGACTAAATTGAAGATTCGTGGGACCCACTCACAGAGAATCTGATTAATTGACTGGAATGAGTCATAGGAAATTATTGCATTTTAACATAATTGTAAGATAATAAAGAGACACTTTTGTCCACGGATCACGCTTAGAGAAACTGTCCATCATATTGGTCATTGCATTTGGCATGTTTGTTGCCCCTCTGCCTGTTTTTGAAGATCGCAACTGTTGGTAAGATTAAACATAGCATTATGCTAATGCCGCAGCTGCGCGAGGGAACCCCGCCCTCCCCTCTCAGAGTATCTGTCAACTCCAGACTCTTCCTCCTGTTTGCTGCACTGAATGCTCCCAAGTTGCCTTGTTTGCTAGTACAGCTGCCTTTCACAGAAAATAACTCAGGAATGTTTCCAATTAGGCAAATCTGGTGATCAGTTATTTTAAAAACATTTGAGAAACTGTTTACCAGGGAGATGGCAGACTTAAGTCTGACTTAATGGAGTGTATTCAGGGGAGTGGTTATCAGGGCCAACTTTTACATAATTGCTTAAGATTTCCTGCTGTGTCATTCAGCTCTGTCCTTGCACAAAGCTAATGGGGAAAAAAAGAAAATGTTGTCACAATCTCCATTTCCCCCCTCTGTCTCACTGGTGGAAAGACACAAGGTCTGTAGGCATCAGAGAGTTACAAAATTGGTGTTGTGTGAGGAGGAACATGTTAGCTTTGGGGAATTACAAACTTTAGACATGTCCCGACAGGACATGGTTCTGAGCTGTGATGCTGGAGCTCTCTAGTTTAGTAGAAACGAAGTCAACAGAACCTTTGAAAACTTGAAAGTAATGAAAGAAACAATGATATTATATGCATTTATGACCAAATGGACTTTACAAACAGCCTTTCATAATTCAACCTGTTAGTTGATTATAAGAGTATGTAAATTATATTAATTGGGCCCAGATTAATTTTCTTTCACTCATCTTTTTTTGTTTCTCCCATATCTATAATTGTAGCTAAGTAGCCACTTTTTGCAAGTAGACAAGAGACTCCTGTAGGAACATGGATGGAGTGTTCTTGGATGGATAGACACAGATAAGGATATAGGTATATAGATATGTGGATGCATGTAGTTTTATAGGCATATATCTGGATAAACACACACATATAATTTTATATATATTTATATGTATAAAAGATAGGTCTATAATCTTGGACAAATATACAAAAACAAATATTCTTTTAGGTCATGCATAGCACATCTAAAGTACTTACTCTGATTCTAGAAATAGGCTTCCTACTCAATGATAGTCACTTTTATTAAAAAAGTAAGAAACAAATGAAGAATAAACCTCTACACAAGCTAAAACTAGAATATATTGTTTGTAGTTTTGGTGGGATCTGAACTGGAGAAGCATGAAACATACGTGTATTGCAAATAAACTTAAAGTAAAGATGGCAACAACCTCACCATTTTCTTGAGTGTGATACTGTCCTTCTGATGTGCAATGTAGTGTTTGTTACTATTTCAATGCTTCTTACAAGTTAATTTGTGCATCTGCTTTCATGGAGCTATGGTGGACAGTTAGTTAACGTAGAGTTCTGGGAGGAAATGTGCATGGCTGTGACTCTTAGTAGTATGATACTCACCATCTTCACTTCTGTGAAAAAGGTAGGAATTCCTAGGGCCACAAGGGAATACTTGCATTCATTTCAAAAACACTGGGATAGTAGCTAAAAGACTCTTTTAGAGAAAGGTTTTTAAGCACCAAATGCCTGTCTTGTTTGTTATTATTTTAGTACCCTGGTATATAGATACTCAATACATATTTCATGAATGAATTAAATCCCTGATTATTAGATGATTTCCAGTGCTCCTCTCTACCAAATTATGTGATTACCATTCATTGTGTCCTTTGAGCTCTTTTGCTATTATTCCAAGTGCTCAGAATATGTCAATGAAAAACAAACAAACAAACCAAACAAACAAAAACAGGCCAAGAGCCCAGTCCTTCTAGAGTTAACTTTCTAGCTGGGGAGAGGGGAAGGGTTTAGATGCATAGAAAAACAATAAATATAGTAAATGGCAAATGTTATGTCAAAAATGATCAATATCATAGATGAAGCAAGCAGAAGAAAGTAGAGTTGGGTGAAGGAAGTCAAAGTACTAGGCTGGAGTAGGGTGAGGAAGGTTATATTTTAACAATGTGATTGTAATAGGTTTCTTTGAAAAGATGACATCTAAGCCATGACCAGAAGGAGATGAAGGAATTAGTCACCCTCAACGGGGGAAGGACATTCTAGGAAGAAGTAGCAGCAGGGCCGACTCCAGGGTGCAAGGGCACCTGATGTTCCAGAACAGTCAGGAGGCCAGTGTGGCCGGAGCACAGCGGGCTGGGGAAGAGCAGGTCTGTGGTGTGAGCTATCAGATTAATACATTCAAATAAGTAAATGGAAAGATGGAAGTTTTCACCAGATAACGGGAGTCTCTTACACAGAATTAAATGCAAATTCTAAAACTATAAAGTTTAACTATAAACTGTAAAGTTACTGGAATCAGCAACTCGAAAAGTTTCAACAGTTGGTCAAACATAGGAGAGGGGTTAGTGGGCTGAAGGAAAGATCTGTAGAAAATACTCTCATTCGAAACACAGAAATATTTACAAACAAAGAGAGAAAAAAAAACAGTATGGAAAGTAAAGGACATTTTGAGAGATCTAAGATGTGTATAATTGGAGCTCTAGATAGAGAAGAAAGCCATGGATAGAAGCAGTATTTGAGGACATATTGGCTGAGAATTCTCAAAACCAACAAAAAGCACAAGGCAAAGATTAAAGAAAAACTATGGACCACAAGCAAATTAAATTAGCAAGAAAAAAGCACACAACTGTACATCGAGCAGAATAGTTAAACTGCTAAAAGCCAAAGACAAAAAAAAAAAAAGTTTTCAAAGCAGTCAAGGGAAAATAGACACATTTCCTTGAAAAGAGCAACAATGATACTGGGAGCTGAATTATTAACAGAAATTATCTAAGCACAAAGAAAATGGAATAACAATTTTAACATGCCGAATGAAAATACTTGCCAATCCAGAATCCTTTACTTCACAAACACAAACCTTTGAAAATAAAGACCTTTACAGATAAATAGAAACTCAGAGGATTCATTGGCAGCAAACGTGCAATGAAAGAAACACCCAGGGGCTCCTCCAGGCGACAGGCAAGTGCTGGAAACACTACAGAAGGGAGTGAAGAAGAACGAAAAAAGTGAACATGGGGCAAATCTAACTGACTGTTTTCTCTATAAACAACAATAACAACGTCATGTGCTTGAAAATACATGCAGAATTAAAGAGCATAACGTTAATAATATTAAAAATGAATGAGACTAGTGGAATTCAACACTCGCATGACAAAGAAGTGATAAAAAAAACTTGTTATTTAGAGGAGCCCTAGTCAGTCAAGGATTTGTACTGAAGTACTGAGGGTAACAATGATAATAATGAAATGCAATATTACTAATAAACTAATAGGAAAAATGAAATCAAAATTGAATCATAAATATTTTATTACACTTAGATAATTCAAGAAAGGTACAAAATGAATCCAGTAGGATAAATAAAAAATAGTGCATTGATTTAATGTCAAATACATCAGTAAATGCTTCAATTAAATGACAAGGATTCAGGATTTTTCAAAATCCCAAATATATGCTGTTTTTAAGAGATATGCCTTAAATTTATGGGCACAGAAGGTTAAAAGTAAAAGATTCAAATGATATACCACGTAAAAGTAACGAAACAAGCTGCCATAGCCGTGCTTACATCAGACCCGGCAGACTCTAAGGCAACAAGAATCGCTAAGAACAAAGAGATATTTCCTCATGATAAAATGGCCAGTCCACTAGAAAGATATAGTTCTCAATTTGTTTGCAGCTAATAAAATAACTTTAAAATGTATAAATTAAAGCTGAAAGAACCGAAAGGAGAAATAGACCAGTCCACAATCATCACGAGAGACTCTAACATCCCACTCTCTATAGCTGATGGAACGACAAAAATAACGCGCAGATTTTTCAAAGAGTGTGCTTGCCAATGTGACCTGACCGCCATACACAGAGCACTGCACTTGCAAGGGCACATGGGCTGGGCCACATGCAAATATTACCAAGGTTCATACCCTTGAAATCGTACCGAGTGCGGTCTCTGCTACAGCGTGATTAGCTAGATATAAATATCAATGGAAAACTTACAAAGTCTTGAATTAAACATAAACAAATACAATCCAATGCTATGTAAAAATGACAAAATTGAAAAATTTTATGATATAGTTAGAAAAAAATGGCCTCAGAACTGAGGACAGAACTGGAAGTAGCAGGAAAAGCATTGCCTGTCTAGTATCAACGGCATTTTCTAGCTCCCCTCTTCTCACCAAGCACTGTGTACCCGGGACTGCATCTGCCAGAAAGGAGCCCCTCTCCCTAATTTGCACAAAGGCACTATAGAGGTGGCTCTGGGAAACCTCAAGGGAAAATAGGGTAACACAGGTTACTCTTAAAGCATTAAAGCTACACAGCAACTGGGTTCAACACAAAATAATTCAGGTAGCCTTTTCCTCTGAGCCCTTGTTTGGAAAACTAAGGACGACTTTCCTGCAACTGCTGGAGGTTTCAGGCAACCAAGCAAATAATTAGGGAAACTGCTTTGCAACACAGATCACTGTAGGAGCTGGGGCCCACTCTAAGACCTACCTGAGGCTTCTAGGACCTAGGGTGTTCTCCAACCCATAGCCGGCAAAAACCCTCAGCACTAAGGAATGAATTCCGCTAACAACCTAAATGAGCCTGGAAATGGATTCTCCCCGGAAAACAGGCTCCCAGTGAGAGCCCAGCTAGACTAACACCCTGACTGCAGCCTGCGCAGAGGACCCAGTTGAGCTGGGCCTGAGTTCCTGAGCCAGGGAACCTGTGAGGGAATAAGCGTGAGTTGTTTTAAGCTGCTACTACTACTACTATGCTTGTAATCATTTCTTACGCAGGGATAGAAAATCCACATACTGTTTTCTGTACACATTCGAAGTAGAGAGGATAACTTAATTGTAAGTGCTGATGGAATATTCAGCAAAATTGAACATAAAGTAGGCCAGAATAAAACATAATTCAAAAATATTAGTAGTACTGAAACAATTATCTGATCACAATGCAATAAAGCTAGAAATGGCAAAATGAGAAAACAAAAAGCTGTATCTCCTATAAATTAAAAAAAATCTTTCTGAAATGCCTTTGGTCAAAGTAGAAGCCTGAGCGTAACTGCATATTTTTTAAGAAATCACAAATAAGTGAAATTTATTCCAAGAATACAAGTGTGATTCAATATTAAGAAATCTATTAATACAATTTAGCACATTGATAGAGCCAAGAAAAAATATGATCGTCTCTATAGATGCTAAAAAGGCATTTGACAAAATTTAATGCTCATTCCTTATTTTTATTTTTTTTTACAATAAAACAAAGCAGGTTCCAATGGATATTTCCTTAACATAATGAAATACATGTATCCCACCCAAAATATCTCTAACACTTTTCTTATTGGTGGACATACTTCGGCTGAAGTCAGGAAAGAAGCAAGAATGCTAACCTGCCCCATGACAATTTAACATTGCATTAGACATTTCTCTTTTCAATGAGGGAAAAAAATTAAAGGTAAGAGGGTTTGAAAGAAGAGATGTATTGCAGATGGTATAATTACATACCTATACCTAACTATATGAATTCTCTCTAAATAAATTTTTGTTCAATACAATGTCTCGAAAAATACCACTAGTGATGTTTTTATAATTTGACAAGCTAATTCTAAAATTCATATGGAAAGTCAACAAACATGAATGACCAGAGAAACTCTGAAAAGAAAGAACTATGAAGAGAGATTTTTTTTTTCCTAGTTATATTAGGCTCCAAAGCCCTCATAATTAATTCAGTATGATACTGTCCTGTTATAGGCAGGTCAACACTAAGGGAACAGTTTAGTGTTTTTAAATGGACCCAAATGCACAAAAGCAGGATCTCAAATCAGCACAAACAATAATGGACGTTGAAGTAAGTGGTACAGGAACAACTGGGAACATACCTAAAAAAAACTTCATCCGGGGACCACAGCAAACACCAAGATGAACTCCAATGGGTCAAGATTTAAATATAAACAGCCCCCTAAAATTAAAACTTTCAAAGTACAAAAATCCAAAAAGAGTAAATTCTCTGTTGCCCAGACTAGAATGCTCTTACACTGTGATTTAAAAACACAAAAGACATAAGCTGAAAGAATAAAACTGAATCCATCTAAAAATTTTCAAGTAAAATGAAAAGATAAATGAAAAAGTAGGAAATCTAATGGCCACTTATATCACAAAGAGCCCATATTCTTAATCTGCAAAGAACTCAAAGAAATTTAGGAGGACTAGACTAACCACAGTAAAACCATGGCAATGGATATCAATAGAAAATTCAAGAAAAAATATAACAGGCTTATGAACGTAGGAAAATCATTCTCAGTCTACTCAGTGAAAGAGAAATGTAGAGTAACACTACACCAAGACACCATTTCTCATCTCTCGGATTGACATCCTGAGACTTGGTAACACACAGTGTTGAGCCGTGATGCAACTAAGTACTCTGACTCACACGTCGCTGACGGGATTGTAATTGTTATGACCATCACGAAAACAATCAGCAGTATCTTCCAAAATTATATACACACATACCCTTTGACAAAACAATGCCAGTTCTGGGAATTTCTGACAGATACACTAGCATACATGTGACATTACGTATGTATAAGATTATTCATTGCAGCGTTGTTTATAAGTGCAAAATGTGGGAACTAAGCTGCAAATACATTAAGGGTGCTTGGTTAAATAAATAATGGTTAAAAAGAAAAATATCTTGTGAATATGACGAAAAATGATCTCCAAAAGTGTGGTTACTTAAAAATAAACAGGTTCAGAACAGTACATAAAGTGTGCTACCATTTCTGAGGACAATAAAAGAAGGTGTTAGCATATTTCCTCCCTTTGCATAAAAATCCCAGGAAGGATTAGGGTTGCCAGATAAAATACTGGACACACAGTTAAATTTGAATGTCAGATAAACAATGATTCCTTTTTATTATTTGTACATCCATTGCCATATTTGGGACATACCTACACTGATAATGTATCAATCGTTGATCCGAAATGTAAACTTAATCAGAAGTCCTGCATGTTTGTTTGCTAAATCTGGCAATGCTCGGGGGATACACAAGTAACCCACAACCACGTCAGCTGTGGGCGCAGTAGCCACAGGCAACATGAAACAGAGGCTGGCTGATGCCTTTTTGCTTTATGCATTTTCTTTATGCATTTTATACATTCTGATTTTTAAACCATATAACTACACTACCTATTAAAATAATACAAATACATAAAGCCAAATACAAAGTTAAGTATGTATACAAGGAGACTACTAGAAACCATGTGTCATTGAGATTTCTCTTGTACATTCTGTTTATAGTGAAATCAGTCCCCATCTATCACCTTATAATTTGAAAATATAAATGTCCACAATTCAGTGAAAGCTGAAACATTCTGTGATTTTTGTATTTTTTAAGTATCCTACCTCTGCCTAGGCTTCTTGTTGCCACCATTTCAACAGTGAAAAAAAAAAAAAAATCAAACATCTGAGGTTTGGGATAGAGAATAAAAGTGTCATAAAGTATTATTCTTGAGAAGGCAGGCTCAGCCAGGTTTTTGAAATCTTCCCAAATCTTCTCAGCCTTTTGACAGCTTCTCAGATAACTCAAAATGGCCAGTCAGACATGTTGTTGTAACAAGCACCAGGTGGGCAAAAAAAAAAAATCAAAGGAAGAGTGTGCCCTGGGACTTGTTAGTGTGGCAGGCCTCACATCGACACCTGGTGGACACACACACACAGACACACGCGTGTGCACACATGCACACACACAAACACACGTGCAGATGAGTCAATGTATAAAAGTAATTCAAGATTTTCTTGATGGCCAGAAGCCATCAAGAGTCTTATTCTAATATGATAAATAATAAATCAGGTGATGGGGAAAATTTGTAAAAACTTGAGTAACTGACTATGGTCTTTAATAATAAATAATAAAATTATATTGTGAAATTAACAGCGAATTATTAATTTTTGGATATATCTTGATTGCTGTTTAAAGTTAATTTTCCCTTTTTTAATATACAGGAGGTAGGACAAAATTACAGTCCCAGGCTCCTTAACTGATAAAAACATAGCCTTAATATATTTTTTAATGTATATATTTTTTTCTCTTAAGCATGTTTTAATTTTTTAAGATAGGTAAATGACTTGTTTTAGGGGTTCAAGTAATATGAATCAGAAGAAATGTTTTAAGAGGAAAATAATTTCTGAAGATATCATTGCTTGGCAAAATTGTGGGGTAGCCAAGGTAGGGTTTTTCACTGTTTGTCATTTTAAAAGTAGAGTTTATAAAAATGTCCTCAGCCACAGAACTAATCAGCTGAGAGATTCCCACCCTCCAACCTCATGCCAGCTGGCTCATGTATCCACAGATTTTTTTTGGCAAATGGTCAAATACAACACACATTTTAAGCAGCTGGATTAACCTAACAGCCTTTTCATCTGTTTTACAGAGATAGAAGGCTGCTATTTAATTACAGTCTAATTGGAAAACACATGCACATGTATTCCTAATCAATGGGATTATCACACAAAAATGTAACTTTGAAATTTCAAATAAAAGTTATTAAAAGTAAAAGTTTTTAAGTTTATAATTTTCTTCATTATATATGTATTTTATTTTTTAATTTTTGGTTATAATTTCATTTGAAAAACAGACAAAAGGCAACTGTTATCCTCCTGTATTGATGGTATGTTCTTTAATGTAAAAATCAAAGTAACACAGCACAGAATAGAAGTTTTCATAATAAGATACTGGAATTCTTAGCTTAGCATGCAGGGTCTTTTTTTTTCTGTCTGAGATTATAATGAAAACAGTACTGGTCTTTCTTAGCATTTCAGTCTCCATCATGACAATATTTGCAATGTTCTAAATGAGAACCACATGCTCTTCCCTAACCTGTTTAACAGTGGTAGCCAGATGTTTGAACAAATTGTGAAGGACAGCTCTACCAGCTCACCCTAACATAATGCTGACCACTACCAGCTCTCACAATCTGTCCTCGCCTCCACTAGCAGGAAAAATAGTCTATCTGTTATAACCTATGTGACGGGGCCTCATTATTTTGATCAGTGTTAAATGGCGACAAACTTTCTGAGAAATAAACAAAAATATCTTTAAAAATTAATATCGTTAAAATTTATTATAAAAAGTAGTATCTTGATTGCAATTATACTAAATTTAGGGAGAAATTCACAATAGTTTTATTATCAGCTATAGCCATACTTTTTCAATGGACATTATTTTGATCCTGCATGTTTAATAATAGATTCCTTAATGTTAAAGGATTTTACTGTCAGAACCATGCAAAACAGATAATGCAGATTACATATTATCTTTTGAAGAAAATGTCTAAGGTAACCATCTCAACAGGCAACATATCTGCATTACCAGTCCTTTCTACATATTACAGATTGGATTTGCTCGCAATTGTAATTAATTTTAATTACTTATTACTGCTGTGGGGGAAATACACATATTTAAGGCATATACTTACAATAAGCAAAAAAGGAAATACCTTCATACATACGCTCTGGCACATACATAGCTCTGGCAAGTAAGCCAAATCTCCTGCAATAATTGAGATTGAAATATAACAGCCACAAAAATATGGATCTACAAAAAATACGGAATAAAGAATGAGACCAGTAGAAAACAAATAGCAAGATGGTAAATTTAGACCTAACCATATCAATACATATATTAAATGTAAATGGGCAAATGCTACAGTTAAAGAACAGAGATTGTCACAATGAATAAAAAAGCAAGCTCTAACTACATTGTCTATAAAAAACACATTTTAAATGTAAAAACATAAATTGTTTATGAGTAAAATAATGCCAAAAGATATAACATGCAAACACTAATCAAAAGAAAGATGAGATGGCTATA
>CAUYRT010002590.1:0-87777 GCA_963574885.1 Lepilemur ruficaudatus
GGAAATAGAAGAATCACAGAAGAAATAACTACTGAAAATTAAAAATATAATGGCCAAAATAACAATAGATAACCAGTTGCAGAAAAAATTGAGAAACTTCTTGAACATAGAGAACAGAGACAGAGATGAAAAATATGTGAGCAAAATTTAAAAAATTAAGATTCAATATAGTAAAAACAAATGCAGAAAATACAAGAGAGAAAATAATCAAGTACTAGTAAAAGGAAATTTCCCAAAACTTAAGAAAGACAGGTAGTCTCAGATTACAAAAGACCCACAAAGCAAAAAAACAAAAATAAAAATGATTCATGCCTAAATATTTCCTCATGGGATTTCAGAAGTTCAAATTAAGTGATCTTATATTAAATTCATCAATAGTGAGACTGCTTGAGCTAGACAAAGATGTAGCAATACCTTTGAACTCCTTGGTGAGAAATTATTGTTAACCTAAGATTTCCAAATGCAGCCAAACTAAAAGTAAAAAAAAAAAGCAAAGCGTGTTTGGACAAAATAAAAACATACTCAGATATGGACTCGAACTTAGTTTTAATTACCTTTCTTGAAAAAAAAATTACTTGCGTGAACTCAGTAAAACAAAACAAAGCAAAGTAAAATGAAGGAGAGAGAGGAGAGAGTATAAAGAGTCCAACCCAGTGATCTCAGCCCAACTCAGAAGGGTAATGAAAAGAAATTCCTCACTAGATTATGGTGCTGATCACCTGAATGGTTATGTTTACACTTAGGGAGTAAAATTGGATGGGGAGAGAAGGGAGGCAAGCTTTTAATTCTTATTTAACTTCATCAGTACAGATTAAATTATTAATATTACTTAGTATTTGTAGTGCTAAATTTACTTACACAATAATTTTAAAACAGATCTAGCAAGGGGAAATTTACAATTACCTTTTTGCAATACTAAAATTTGTTTAAAGGTTAGTAAGTTTTCTATGTTACCACATTCTTTTCATTTACATTTCTATTTTTATTTGAGATGGGGTCTCACTGTGTTGTCCAGGGTGGGGTGCAGTGATGGTACTATAGCTCACAGCAGCCCCCAACTCTTGCCTCACTCCCGGAGTTGCTGGGATTATAGGCACTCACCACTACATCTGGCTAATTTTTAAATTATTTTTAGAGGTGGGAGTCTAAGTATGTTGCCCGGCTGCTCTTGAACTTCTGGCCTCCAGGGATCCTCCTGCCTCACAACTAGTTGCTAGGATTACAAGTGAGAACCATCGTGTCTGGCTCATGTACATTTCTAAGATTATCTTTGATATAAATTTCATACCCGTTAGGATTTTCATTACTCCTTAAGCTGTGCCAGAAAGTGAACTTGACTTTTATCTCTCCCCCTAACTGTTTGGTCTTTTTCTTCTTGACCTGCCTCCCACTCAATGTTTCTTTGACTGTATATAGAATTGCTAACTGGAAGATATTGCCCTGACTTTCCTGTTCCACCTTTCTGATTATGCACTAACTAAGAAAATTAAACTTCATCAAAAGTGAACCTTGTTTAAAACAGAGGAGCATGGACAATAAACTAAGCTGTTCCTTTACAATGGCAGTGGACAAGTCACACTGAAAAGAAAAGTTAAGGGAGGGAAGGAGGGAGGGAAAAGGACAATGGGGATAAAAAAAACATGAATGTAACACTTCTTGTATAAATCACCTAAAAGAGAACATTTCATTGGTGGCAACATAGTGAGATCTCATCTCTAAAAATAATTTTTTTTTTTTAATTAGACAGGTATGGTAGTGAGTGCCTGTAGCGCCAGCTACTTGGGAGGCTGAGGCAGGAGGACTGCTGGAGCCCAGGGTTTGAGGCTGCAGTGAGGTATGATCCTGGTACTGCACTCCAACCTGAGTGACAGAAAGTAATTTGAGGTTTATTTTTAAGAATGGAATAAAATTTGAGCTATGTAGTTAAGCCAAACCTATCTGACTCTTGTACTTAACAGTCAGCCTTTTCCTAGTCACAGGGAGATGTAACTATCTCACAATTGAGAAAAATCCAGTTTAATCTGTATGCTAAAGTATCAAACTATATGCCATCAGTTACATTTATGCAGAGTAGAAACCTCTATTACATATCTGGCAGATCTCAAAGCCCATGCCCTTTGTATTATTAGTTAGCTATTGCTGTATAACAAACCAACCCTAAACTAAATGACTTAAAACAACAACCACTTATTCAGTTTACAATTCTGTGCATTGGTAATTTAGTCTGGGTGATCCTTCTGTTTTCAGCTAGGCTCCCTCTTGAATCTGTTGTTAGCTGCATTTCTACAGGGTAATTCTATTTCTAGGAGTAGGCTGGCTATGAGCTGGGGTGATGTGGTGGCAATAGGACCATGTCCCTCTTCTCATCCTCCAGCAGGCATGCCATGGTGGTTCTCAGAGAGGCTGGGCAGGCTTCTAAACAAGGGAACATAAGCACAGAAAGCTTCTTTAAGGCCTAAGCTTGAAGCCAACACTCATGTTTGCTCTCTTCTGTTGTCCTAACAAAGTAATAAGCCCACCCTATATTCAAGAACTGCTCCTCTTAGTGGGAGGAGAAACAAAGTCAAATTACAAAGCATCTTTGGCACAAGGAGTCAAATAATGGCAGCCATGTTTGCAAATGATCTAGGTTATCTTCTTTATTATTATTTTCTCATATTTCCTTTAGTGTCCGTCAGCATTACATGTCAAATCCAAGACAAATCACATATTTATTTTGAAATCAGGATTTATCCCAGAAATGAAAAGATGCTTTAATATAAAAAACCCTATTTTTCAAGTTTAGTGCATTAACAGACAAAAGATAGTTCTTAATATCAAATTAAAATTTTCTATACTTAGAACATTTCCTTTGTCATCCTCATAGAAATCTCTAGTAGACTACTGAGAGTTTTAAACCCATTAACCCATTTAAATAGTAAGAAAAATATGAAGTGATAAATGCTATTATTACTCATACTTTACAGAAAAGGAAACTGAGTCTTAGACATTGTAAGGAACTTTTCTGGAGTCATATTGTTAGTAATAACCAGAAAAGGGACTAAAAGATTGCTTATAAGTCTTTTCAAGTCTTGTAAATCATTTTCAAGTTGTAAACACAAAACCCCTTAATAATAGATGCCACTCCAGTAAAAGAACATCTCTATACTTTCCCAATCTCTTTCTGCCCATTCACAGTTTAAAATCTTCCAGAAGCAGCTCATATTTTCCAGTGATGATGACTGAAGCCCACCTTACAAGGTGTTCTATGCAGCAAGAGTGTAAAGTCCATGTGATCACAGAGCTGACAACCTTTGGGGCCTAAACTCATTAAGCATCGAAACAGCTGGGAAATTTAGAAAAAGACAAGTGTGAAACCAATGCTTTGTTGTGTCTTGAGTTTTGCAGAAGAGGGGATTCTACAATGGCTCCAGAAAGCAAGAAAGTCCAGCTCTAACACATTTCACATATACGTGAACTAGTTGGAGATTAAGGAAGCTAACGTGTTTCTCTTTGGGGAGGTAAATATCCAATGAGTTGGTTGGTTGGCCATGCATATTTCAGTGCCTTCTATTTTAATTAGATCACAGCCTCACTGAGGAACTGAATCAGGACTAGCAGACTTGATTTGGAGCCAAGAGAGTTTATGGGAATTGAGAAAATGAGAATATAGAAGGTTTTTAAAAAAATCGTTCACTTTCTTATCAACCAAAAAGTTTGTTAAGCTTGAGATAGCACTCAGTCTGATGGCAGCAAAAGACAGATTAAAGTGAAAATGATCATGTACTAGATTATTATTTTGGTGAAACTTAAGTGATTCCCCCAAGATAAGAAAGAAGGCCTCAGGTACTGAAGAAATTATATTCATCATCATCACTTTTATCTATGATTATTAGGTGCTGAGAAAACTCTGGTTTGTGAATGATTAATTCTTCCCTGAGTGAAGATGTACAGGATCAGAAGTGGTTTTGTAATCACCTCCATAAACAAATTTCAATGACCCCTATATGTTTTTTATAATCCTCTCCCTTAGCTAACCACTTGACCTTTTGAGTTGTTTCCCAGAAATTATGGATTTTCTACAAGACAAAGGAGTTGAGGATGTCCTATTAAAAAAATTTCTTTCTTCTTGGCAATCCCCATTGCCTCAATAATTGGAACTTGGCACGACTAGCAACTGGACCTAGACCCTTGTAGTTTGGAAAACAGTTTCACTGCTGAGGTGTTTTTGGCAATTTGAGCAAGGTCTTCAAGAATGAGTAGGAGTGTGCCAATACTCTTCTCTACCTATCTCTGAATACTGAAGGTGTTGGGTGCTATGAGGTGTGATTATTTAGCAGCCATGGCTAATGCTCTGCCTTGTATAACAGCAGAGGCACAGCAAGAAAAATAAAGAGTAACAATTCTGGAGTTGTAATTGTGATTGTCAGGCATGTTTCCTTAGCTTTGGGAGTTAGTTCTAATATTAATAGCTACAGAAATCAATGGGAGACCATGCTCTGCTGTAAGTATTTCAGACAGAGCTGCTACTAATTGCTCCTTAACTGCAGGTCTGACTGTAATCAACCTTACTTCTCAAGTGATGCTGTTCTGGTATAATTTTCCTTTTAATGGCTATTCGCACAGAACCACAGAGCCAGAATGGCCCTAGGAGACATCTTGTCCAGACTTTCCACATTGGAGCTCTTTCTCCAGACACAGTCCTATTTAACACTGTAAATAGGTGAAAGAAGAATTCTGGACTTGAGAAGCCCTTGTGTGGCCTGGTTTGTTCAACTACTGCCCAGACTTGTAGCAGGAGTGATCCCAAAAGAAACTCCAAGGGCATCCTGTCACCTGATCAAAGATAGTGAAAATCATTGTCTTGTCTAAAACCTGTTCTTACAAGCAAGGAAATTAATACCCTAAAAGTTATCTGATTACTTGAGGTTACGCAGCAAAGAGTTGCCAAGATTCATGTCACCTTCTATTCTAACATGGTTAATCTCCTGTGTCCCCTTAGCAATAAATATCCAGAATTGGGCACAAAGTCAAGAGTAACATCCTAGTCGCTTAGAATAAAGCTCATTTGATCCCTTCATCTCCTTACATGAAACAACTTGCAGAACCCTGAATCTCAAAACCTCAAGAGCTTGCTAACAAAATAATACTAACAATGTAGGTCTTTCAACCTCATTCCAGAATTAATAAATTGAAATTTCTTAGGTCAGAATGAGAGCTCAGAAATTTTATAGACCTTTCAGGTGAGACTGATGTAGCCTGGAAGCAATGGGCTCAGGATTTGCCACTGGGATTATTGTTCTAGGGACATTGTGACTTATAAAACCTTAGAATTTAGAACTTCATGTGTAGAAGAATATATGAGTATGTGAGTAGTATTTAACTTATTACAGGGACAGAATGGCCTCCGCTGGGAAAGAGTTACATGGGGAGTTCATTAACATCTGTAGTTTGGGTAAGCAGTGCATTTTCCCCCAGTCTAATTTTATATATTTCTACTTGAAGCCCATTTGTTGTACATTATCACAAGACCACAAAGTCCAATGGGAAAGGCTATGGAAGCCACAGTAATAGGTTCCTTCAGTTGACCCTCTACATGTAAGGATCTGACAGTGAGGATCTGCTAGAGTAAGATTTTGGCCTCCAAAGTAAAGACTGCTAAAGATCTCTTTGAAAACCTCAATATATTTATTCTAAACTCATACTGTTTAATTTAGAAAATCCAAATTTATCCAAAGTAGGCAAAGCAAGGATGCCTTTCTTTATAAAATAATTAGTTTTACAGGCTTTGATGAGATCTCAGAAATCAAAAGTTTATCCCCATATTTTTACCCTGAGGGCTGAAGAATCTACACCTAGATACCTAGATACCAGTGGGATTAAGACTTGAGACAAAGAGCCAGAGAAGGAGTAAATATTTTGAATCAATTATTAAATGGTATACAAAATAAAGTTCTCCCAGAATGATATATGCATGAAATTTGAACTAGATCAGAATAAATTAAAACCAAATTGGATAAAGAGAAAATTTAATTCAAATAAGAAAACAGATTACTTGGAAATTTTATAAATGATCACTATTATTTTTCAACTTGTGTTTATTTTAACTCAAATTTGGGCACACAGTAGTTTAAGAATAAGGGATTCATCCTCTTTAGTTCCTCATTCAGCAAAGGGAGGGGAAAGCAGTATGTCTGCACTCAATTTTTCAAAAAATGTTATTTCAGATGGGAAATTTTCTGCAGGGAAAAAGCAAAGGGCCTATACAACAATAACAGAGATTTTAAAGGTTGTCCTAAAAAAAAAAAAAAAAAAAAGCTCGGCTCTTTAAGCAGACATGGAGACCTTTTTATGCATACTTGTTAGTAAATGAATTTTATACACTGAAATGCAGCATTGGACAATATTCATGGCTTTATCTGGGTGTGACTTTGGCCATGGCTTAAGCAGCTGCCTCTGATTCTCAAGTCCACCAGCTCTTGTGAAGGGGCCATGAAGGGGCCAGTTCCTCTTCCTGATACGGAGACAATAAAGGAGTCTCTGCTATCCTCGCTGCCTCCCCTGTCCCAGGTACCTGTTTTTGCCAGCCCTGGCTGTAGCAATAGGAGAGGCATACGGGACACATGAAACACTGCTTTGGATGCGGAAGTGGTCTCAGTCTGTGTGCCAAGGCAGTAAGTGTGACACTTGGACATGCTTTGTCCTTGGAACCAAATAGTCCGATATGTTTGAACTTTGCCTTCTCCTCTGAGATCTGTGCAAATCACTTATCAGTTTGAGTCTATGCCATCTCTGGGCTTCAGCTCTCTCATTTATAAAATTATAAAGATGAGAATATTAGCTCCCTTCCAGATTTGCTGAGTTAATATTTTTGTACCTGGAGCAAAGTAAGTTTCCCTTAATGATTGGTTTTCTCCTTTGTCATGGCCTCTAAGCCCAAATGTGTTTCCTTTGAAAGGTATATAGGTTAGCTTATCTTGCGTAATGAACCACCTCAAATTATTTGGAACAACAATCATTTCCTGAATTCATGGCTCTGCAGATTGGCAATTTGAACCGGACAATAACTGGACATCGTGTTACGGATTTGGTCGATCTTGGCAGGCCCATCTCATGCCTCCATTCAGCTGGTAAGTCAACCGGGTCTGTCTGGGACAATGGTGTCCTCACCATATAGAGAGCCTGAGTTTGTTCCCATGGAAATAGTGGAGGCACCAAGAGAGCACAGTGGAAGATGTAAGACCTCTTGAGGTCCAGACTTGGAACAAATACAATGTCACTTCTGCCACACGTTTTTTAGGTAATCAAATCATAAGCCCAGCCCAGGTTTAAGGGGTACAAAAGAAATTTCATCTCTTGATGGAGTTGCCAAAAGAATTGGTACAACTTTTGAAATGTAAGAGAGAACAGGCAAGCTCTTTTGAAAAGTCAACTGATGGAAGAAGCATTGCATTACATGGCAGATTTCTTAGTTCCTAGTCGCTTCACTGAGTCTTCCTATCATCATCCACAAAGCAGGGCATTTGTACCACATGCTCTACGATTTTATTTTAATTTAAAATTTCATCTCCCTGTGATTCGTCCTAGGGCTAAGACAAGCATGGACGCCATGCATTTATTTACTTAGGGGTTGGGGGTTTCTCCTTTTTTTTCCCTTTCTGACAGGTGTCCTGGGAAATCCTTCTGGAGCAGCAATCTGGCCCTTCTTCTCATTTTGCCAATCTGATCACCCTAGGGTAGGGTTATTTAACAGGAGTAATTAATCATTGTGTTTTCTGAAATTGAAAGCCAAGGCACATTAGCCTCATACCAGAGAGCATGTATGCAAGTGAGGGGGTTATGAAGGAGTGTGTGTAATGAGAGAGGTGAGAGTCTTATAATTAAGGAGGAGCATAAATAATAATGAAAGTCATTAGTGCCACTTGGTTGAAAGAATGTCATAAATGTAATTGGGACATTAAAGTGAAATCCATTATGACAAACATTAACACATACAAAGGAGGGAAAAATGTGGTTATCTTGGGCTTGACAGATAGTGTCAGCTTCCAGTGAGGCCCAGATGGCATTCAGGAAAATGTTATGAGCAGTTTTATTTTAATATTTTTGGTTATGTGATATTTGGGAATCAAATGACACAAACACATGAGGAATTTTCACATGCTTGGCCTTGAAGAGGCTGGCAGAGAAGAGAGGTCACCGAAGGCAGCAGAGGACTGGAGAACTTCCATTTTGGAGGCACGACTTTTTTTCCTTAGGTGTTGTAATAACTCAGGGCATATGATACAGTCTGGCATTTTTTCCTTTGTGAAATTCCCTGTTGAACCAGACATGCCGTTTGGATGCTTTCTTTAAAAAATAGCAAAGTGTGGAGGGAGTGACAGGGATGAGAATGAGGACATTTAAACAATTATGCAGGAAATTATATGATGCTAAAATCGAACATGGACAGACTGTTCAATGGCAGGATTCCCGCTCGTGCTGAGCTGTGCAAAAGGGAAGATTTTTTTCTTTCTCTCCAGGACTGTAATTTTTGAGCAGGAAATAATTCAGAATATAAAACAAAAGAAAAAAATTAAATATATCTAGAAATGGAAGCAGAGAGAAACAAAAAGGAGGCAGTTGTTAAAAAAAAGAGAGGATTAAGATAAAGAAAAAAGTGTGTGTGTGTGAGTGTGTGTGTGGGGGGTGTGTGTGTGTGTGTGTGCTGAAAGGAAGGAAATGATAAGTGCTGGTGGTGGTTTGGGAGGAGAAATGTTCTGTGGGTTTTTCTTTTCAGGGCAGTGCAGACTCAAGGGGATCATGTTCCTGCCACACAGGGTATCATGAGAACTCAATGGGTCCGTGTATGTAAAAGGATTAATACCCTGACTAGCAAATGGTAAACATTCAATAAATGGGAGCTATAATTACTATGATTATTCATGTTATTGTATATCAAGGCTAGTGGAGCACTACATATATTTGGGAATCTAGAATTATTCATGTGTAATGTGGAAGTGGGAGGAGCAAACTGACATCTCTGTCAAGCCCACTTGATGCAAATAGATTTACTAATATGTTAGCTAATTTAATCCACATGGCAAAGCTGCTTGGTAGTTATTATTGCCTACAATTGGGTAGACAAAAAAAATAAGATAATTCCATGCACATAATTCTGTAAAACAGTCATCGGCACACAATAAATAATCAATAAATGTTAGTCCTTATGATTGTCATGCTCAAAGCCATATCACTAACCACTGAGGTAATCCAAATTTGAATCTCTGTCTTTTCGATTCCAAATTGCATCCAGGTGCCTCTCACGTGACTCACCTAGAACAATCCACAGCCCTACAAATGGACATTCCTACAGAGAAATGACTATGAAGAAACCTGGGATGTAACAGAATGAAGCCTATGGGCAGAAAACTGGATTGAAATCTCTGCTATAGTCCTTAGAAACAATTTTTGTAATGCACATGTAAGCATGGTGCCAAGCACCCTCAAGGAAGGACTTCTTGTTCCAACTGCTGGGAAAATTTTTAGGAAACAGTCTTCCACTGTCAGCCCTTCAGGATTGCTTCAGTTGTCAACTCAGACAAGGTCATGACCATGCGTGAGAGAGTCCATACTTGATGACTGATGGTTATGGGAGTATAAAGGCCTCCACCTGTCAGGTGATATAGCCCTAGGGCTCGTCACTGGGGAGTTGAGAGGGAGGGGCATTGGCTGCAGCTGTCATTGGGCCTGAATTGGAACCCAACTTCTCTTTCTAATCCTTTTCCTCCCTTCTGCTTCCAGGAGTACACCCCAGTGCTCTTTTTAATAAACATTCTGTGCACTAAACTGGCTCAGAATTTGATTTCTGGGGAGCCCAAGTGGTGACAGTTTTTAATTTGCAAAGAGTAATGGTACAGTAGTAACACAAGAGATGTTATTATATCAGCACTGAGAAGTATCATTCAGGAGGCTGAAGAATGTTAGTCAACACCTCCATCCTGTCCTGTTGAGATGCCATCCTGCATTCAGGATCATCCCTAGGGAGTGTAGCAGGAGGCAAAGGACATTATTTGTGCATCTCTGTACTGTGCTGAACTTCCCCCGCATATGTGCTTTGAAATAGAAGAAACCTGTTTAAAATGAACGTCAAAGGCATCAGAGAAGAAGAAATAAACAATCATAAAAGGGCAACATTTGGACCAAAGAGGATACATAAAGAACAGTCCTCAATGTGTCTTCATTACGGGAGCCTGACTTCCCAGTCTAAATAAAAGAGAGAAAAACCTGGACTAATAAGAATGGAGCTGGGAAGAGCAGACAGAAGCTAGAAATTGGCTTAATTTTGTTTATTTGCTTGTTTTTAAATTACATTTTCATTTATTTTAAATTAAATGAGTAATATCTAACTATGATCTCATAATTAAAAAGAAGCAAATATGTTAGTCCTTTAAGAATCTAATAACGCTGACTCCACCTGCTCACCCTAGAGTTTCCCTTAAGTAGGAAAGACTGTTGGGCTAGAGGTACTTTTGTATTATTGGACAATGCTGTTATTCGTTTTTAGAATTTTCAATTCTGTTTTGTGTCTATTTGTTTTAATTTGTACTTAAAAAATTTATTTCTTCAAACTTCTATAATTATTTTTAGAAGGTTATTTATAGCATATTTTCAAATGTTAAAAATGTTGTTCACATTTATAATGATGTTTCTCCTTAACTTCCTGAGTGTATATTTGTATATTCTTTTTGTCTCAGAAAATTGTCAAGTTTTGAGAGTATAAACTATTTTGGGGGAAAAAAATCACCTTTGTTATATTAAAATTATAATAAGTCAATCTTTACCCTTTTTAATTTTTGGTTTAAATCGAGATTATTTGTCTTTTTTTTTTCAGTCAGATATTTAGATCACTACTTTTCAATTATTCCATCAATCCATCTTCGATGTATCTATTTATCTAACATTTGCAGGGCTATGAAATCTCCTCTGAGCACAGCTTTAGCTATTTCACATTGACTTTAAAAAAAGATTTTTTATTTTAATCGCTTTTTAAATTTTCCATTATTACATTTTTAAACAGTTAGTTATTTTAAGAGTATGTATCTAATTTCCCAACATATGTTGGGGGACATTAGCTATTAATGTATAGTTGATTTCTAATTTGATTTCATCAGGGTTAAAAATATGTTGTCTCCAATTTTTTTCTTTTTTTTGGAAATTAAAGATAATTTCTTGTGGTCTAGTGTATAATCTGTATTTATAATGTTTCTTGTGCTTGAAATTAATGCATTTTTTTCCTTGGAAGGTATGAAGTATTATAGAAAGCTATTGAATCATATTTGTTAATTGTGTCATTTAATTCAATCTGTCCTATTTTTCCATTCTTTTAGATTTATCGGTTTGTTCTATTAATTTTCTATTTGAGCTTTATATGTATTTGTAGCTATTGCAAAATCTATCTTTTTTGCAATTTCAAAATACCTTCATTAGAAATACATTCCTTTATGTTCAAATAGATTTCATTTAAAAAAATATCTATTGAAATATCATCAGCCTTGGAAAAGGTGATAATTCCAGCTAGACTGGCAAATGCAAGGTACTTCTGCCATCTCTCTGCCCTTCTGGGCCTTTGCCAGACTTGGCTAATTGATCAAGGCTTTCTTTCCTGTGGAGTCCAGATGCTACCTTGGAACATGCTGCTCAAATCAGTTGCTACCAACTGATCTCAGTTTGCCCTTCAGTTACAACCTATTTGCCCTCCCCCCCCTTAAAATATCATCAAGTCAAGGTAAGGAGGTAAGATTGACCAATGTCTACCAGATTCAGAGGAAAACATCAAATTAATATTTTCTCAACTGAGCTATTATTCTAGCCAATAGGCCAACACTTTTAAATATAGATTTCAAAGTATAACGTATCTATGATATCTCCTTGAAATAACTACTTGATAAAATCTGTACAACCAAGAAGTGAGTCAAAATAAACAACTCTGCAATAGAGAAGCTATAATAAATGAAATTCATCAAAATATAATTAACCAACTATAGTTACAGGACAGTATGTAAATAATTTATATTCTGATAATGGAAATGAAGTATGTTACTGGGGAGAAACAGCTCACCCACAATCCATATCTAATAAATGCTGGGAAGATGTTTTTGAAGAAGGAAAAAGGCTGTTCACTCAGTCTAATCTTCTTGCAAACATGTTGGAAACTGAACCTCTTGGTAAATGGACTAATGATAATTGCTAGGAGGGAGAGTCCTTGTTCATGGAATCCTCTTAACTGAATGTCCCTGGGTTAGGATTGCTTATGATGGGTAAGATTAGTATAAATGGATTTATGAAGCATAATTCTCAAGGAATATCACAGAAGCTATACAAATTTCTAGAATATCAAATAAAAATATTTCACGACCTGTTTCCCACTGTGTAAGACTCTGACAAATTTTAATTACAGGCCTCATATATTACCCAGACCTGAAGACCCTTTGTCTTACCAAGGAAGGAATAAGCTGAGGAGCTATCCAGGGTCTCTGGGATCTCTCTTTGGTTTGCTTGGGCCTTTGGATTCTTGCATATTAAAATTATTAGTAAAGCTTGAGATTGGGTAGAACTATTCGTGGGACTCAGATTTAACAATTAATTTTTTATGTTTGCTAAGTAAGTAACAAAAATTGGCAGTTGAGTAGGCAGAAATAGGTACAAAAATACCTATTTCATCTTCTTTCTTAGCATGGACTCCAGTAAAACTGCTCAAAATTGAAACATGGAGTTAATAAAATGTTTTAATCTAAATTTTTACTGTTTTTCATAATTTTTATACTTACAGGGATTTTTAGAAAATTTCACCTCTTAAAGTGAAGAAAATTATATCTAGTGTTCAACAAATTCTTTTGTTTCACTTCCATATCTTTTCCCCTTATATTCAAGTAATTTAATATTATTACTAAAAGTAGCACATACCATAAAATCCCTTTAAAAATAATTTCCTTCTCTATCTACTTATCTGTCTATCCATTTGTATTTTTTGAGAACACACACATTAGAAAGATTATTTAATCTTGAGTTCTTTATAATGAATATGAATGGTTTTAAAATGATTCTTCATTATTTATCTAAAAATTACTAACCAGCTCCTTACTAGGGATTTATTTAACAAGCAAACAAACATAACATCCTTTGGAAATACCAGATGACAGGGAGGAAATGGATGAAAATGTGGTAACCAAAATTCCCAATCCTAACCATTTTGTCTCCCACCTGCTAATTTATACAAATTCTTAGACAGTTTATGTGACATTCTTTCAATACTTCTATATATATTATATACTTACTGTGTCCAAAGCATAATGTTTTAAATGTTGATAGTAAGAAAAAAAAATAAGGTAGTTAAACTTCCCTCAATCAGCTTATCGTCCAAAGTAAAAGATGGATAGTTAAATCAGTGTGGTATACTATAAAAGGTAACAAGCTCTGTGTAAAGTGCTATGGAGACTTGGAAAGTGTAGCCAGCAATGTTGCTTTAGGCAGCCATAAAGAAAGACCAGTGTACAAATTAAGAACATTTAATTTACCATATATTGGGCAGTCTTAAGATGTTGACATTCCATTTTTGAAAATAACACCATAAATGGGCTACAAAATGCAACTTTGCGACTGCCTGAAACAGTCATGAAGGAGAACCACTATTACTTAGGCCGTTATAAAACAAAATACAAAGAGTACTAGTTAGCAAAAGGAGACATGTGGATAATAATCCTGATTCCAACATTATAAACCTTACAACTAATATTGTAGAAAATGTGAATTTGTGAAGTTTCACAAACTCTCTGGGTCTCATTTTGTTCATCATATAAGAATTGAAGTTAAATAACATTACCTAATAATTTTTGGACAAAGGAATGTAAAGCATAGCCAGGTGTTATCATGACTAATAATAATGGAATTTATACTACCGGAGTTAGGTGATATCTCATTGTGGTTTTGATTTGCATTTCTCTGATGATTAGCTATGTTGAGCATTTTTTCATGTGTTTGTTGGACACTAGTCTGTCTTCTTTTGAAAAGCTTCTGTGCATGTCTTTTGACCACTTTTAATAAGGTTGCTTGATTTTCTCTTGCTGATTTGCTTGAGTTCTTTGTAGATTCAGGTTATTAGCCCTATATTTGATAGATAGCTTGCAAATATTTTCTCCTATTCTGTAGGTTGTCTATTAGCTCTTTTGATTGTTTCCTTGGCTGTGCAGAAGCTTTTTAATTTAATCAAGTCCCATTTATTTATTTTTGTTGTTGCTGTGATTGCCCTTGGGGTCTTCATAAATTCTTTGCCTAGGTCAGTGTCTAGAAGAGTTTTTCCAATATTTTCTTCTAAAATTCTTATAATTTCATTCTTAGATTTAAGTCTGTTATCCTTCTTGAATTAATTTTTTTGAGTGCTGAGAGATATGGATCTTGTTTCAATCGTCTACATGTGGCTATCCAATTTTCCTAACACCATTTATTGAATAGGGATTCTTTTCACCATTGTATATTGTTGTCTACTTTGTCAAATGTCAGACGGCCAAATGTGGATGGTTTTATATCCAGATTCTCTGCTCTGTATCATTGGTCTATGTCTCCATTTTTGTGGCAGTACTATACTGTTTTGGTTACTGTAGCCTTGTCATATAGCTTAAAGTCTGGTAAAGTGATGCTTCCAGATTTGTTCCTTTTGCTTATGGTTGATTTGGCTATTTAGAGTCTTTTCTGGTTCCAAACAAAGCATAGAATTATTCTTTCTAGATCTTCAAAAAACGATGTTGGCATTTTGATGGGGATTGCATTGAATCTGTAAATCATTTTGGGCAGTATGGACATTTTAGCAATGTTAATTCTGCAGGTCCATGAGCATGATGTGTTTTGCCATTTGTTTACATCATCTGCAATTTCCTTCCTCAGTGATGCATAGTTCTCTTTGTAGAGATCTTTCACATCCTCGGTTAAATATATTCCTAGGTATTTTATATGGCTTTTATCAAAAAGACCCAAAACAATATATGCTGATATGGATGTGGAGAGAAAGGAACACTTATACACTGTTGGTAGGACTGCAAACTACTGCAATCTCTGTGGAAAATAGTATGAAGATTCCTCAAAGAACTATAAGTAGACCTACCATTTCATCCAGCAATCCCACTACTGGGTATTTACCCAAAGAAAAAAAATCATTTTATCAAAAAGACACTTGAACTAGAATGTTTGTTGCAGCACAACTCACAATCACACAGATGTGGAATCAAGCCAAGTGCCCATTGATTCATGAGTAGATTAATAAAATGTGGTATGTGTACACAATGGAGTACTACTCAGCCATAAAAAATGAATGAATACCTTTTGCAACAATCTGGATGGAACTGGAGACCATCCTTCTAAGTGAAGTATGGCAAGAATGGGGGGAAAACACCACATTTACTTACTATTAAATTAGAGCTAACCGACCAGTACTCATGTGCACAGATGGAAGTAAAACTCAAGGGAAACTGTGCAGGTGGGAGTGGGCAGGAGGGAATGGTGAAATCATACTAACAGGTACAGTGCATACTATCTGGGTGATGGGCATACTTATAACGTTGACTCAAGCAGTACAAAAGCAATCCATATAACCAAAACATCTGTACCCTGTAATACTCTGAAATAAAAATAAATAAATTTAGAAAAGAAAGATTGATGTAACTAAAGTCAAACAAGGAGGCATCAGCTTAGCAATCAGACAGAAGGTGGTAAGAGAACTGATATCAAAAGTTGGAAAGATGTCAAAGTGTTTGGTAAAATCGTTACCTGTAGTAACGTAGGAAGCAAATCACATGCTTTACAAATGTGAATCTGGTGGATAAGAAGATATAGACAGACATATTTGTAGTGTGCGATGCCTTTGGCAAAGTGTTAAAAACAAAAAAGGAGATGAACTCTAGGTAGAATTGGCTGGTTTGCAAATAGAAATGCTGAAAGCATTATATTGGAAAAGCAGGGCTTCTAGACCCTGGTTATAATTTATAAAAAGGTTTTCAATGGAAACATGCCCAATAAGCTGATCATTTGATTAAAATGATGCATACAAAAACCTAAGTAAGGGTATAGCATACATACTTATTGTTAACAAATTTTAGTGGATTAATGTACATCAGGGAAAAGATCAAAAAGGGTGTGGCCTTCATACTTATTGTATGTAGTCTCTTGGAAGTAGTCTTGAGAGGGAAACACGGGAGAAAAGAGTGAGGAAGAGTGAGTGGGAGGGAAGTTAAGCGTAGCTGTTAGCACATGGAATTTACTGAAATGAAAATAAAAGAAGCCTGCTGAGTTTTGAAAGATAGTTATTACCAAAGAATCCAAGAGCTTGAGACTTAAAAAGACCTTTTAGCTCTCAAATTTCTGCAGCCAAGGGGCAGAATAATAAAGCTGCACAACCTGCTCATACAGCCAAGGAGGATAATGGAAAAGGAGGAACCTCCAAGACGACGTTACCTAGAGACTTGAAGAGCAGAGACAAGGGGGCTTCTTCCAGAGAGCAGAGTCGAGAATTCAAGAATCCTCTGTGCCGCAGCGGTAGCAGACCTTAGCCATGTCTGCCCAGAAGGATTTCAGAATTGCTACACACCTGTGACTGCTGTGTATCTCCCACTTTCCACTTTGCAAATGGAAATGTTTATCGTGGTTATCCTCTCCTTGTCCAACCACTGCCTATTAGGGTGGGTTGCGGTAGGACCAGTGGTACAGGTAGCTTCCTTTAATTCACTGATTTCTAGAACCTTATCTCTTTTTGGACTTGATAGCAATTACTACACATCGCTGAGAGGCCCCAGACCTTGAAATAAAAGTGTTGGTTAGTTGGTATTTGGGGTTGTCTCCTTTGACAAGAGCATGAGTGGCTTTTACATGTGGTTATGTGTGGGAAGAAAGAAACAAGGGGATGTACGGTGACCAGTAATATGTAAAGCTATAATATTTACATTACCGAAAGTCAAAAAATGTCAAGAACATCTGAATTTAATAATTATTGCTCATGTCTAGCTATGTTACTAATGACTCAGCAATGTTTGGATAAGTAATAATATAAAGATATTTTTAAAAAATCAATGTATGAAATTTGGGGTATTTTTGCCTTTACTTTTGGGTAAAATTGATAATTATGTTCTTATCATGAAGTTTGTTCCCTAATTTGTGTTCATGTGACAATAGTAATATAAAAGATTAAAACATGAAGTAGAAATATATTCTAAGTGTAGAAAAATCTGAATATGAAACAAATTTAAATAATTCAAAACCATAGCGTATATGTTTTCAGGAATGTTATTTTTCTTCTAAAGTATTCTTCATTTTCTATTAAAAGTAGTAAGAAAATAGAGCAAAAAATTTTGATAAAATCTTAATAAAACTGTAATTGGTTTTATATTTTCAAAGGTAATTAAATCATACTTAGTACTTTTTAGACATAAAGATATTGACAATTGTAGCCTTTAGTGTCCACGTAGCTGCCGGTGTAAATAATCACTATTGTGTTTCAGGCATATCACCAATTTTATCAAATAAAAGTACTAAACACAATTAAACTTGAGTTAAACAACAATAATTTTTAGTACAAGCTTGTCCTAAATATTGCATGAGACATATTTATTCTAAAAAATTATCCATTTTTACCTCAAATTCAAATTTAACTCTTGTATTTTATCCGGCAAATCTAATATAGGTACAAATTTAAGAGTAATAGAATTTTCTTAAAATTGCAACATATTCTTGATCCACCAAGTGTAACTGTTGCAAATGACAATGATGATAAACATAGGGAAACACCTAAGGAATCATTAGTTGAAAAAACCATGAGTAGCAGCAAAACACTTAGCAATATTAGGAACATATTTCAATATAGAAGAAAACCATTGAATTCACACCCAGAGGAAAGACATGTTAATCTGCTTTTTCTCCTACCTAGGTGCTTTCACTGCTCCAATCCTGCCTGCATTCTGAAGCAGTGTTCATCTTCACAGTTAGCAATGCAACACATTTTCATTGCATTGGAACACATTTGTCCTTCTTTTCTAGGCAATATGGCAAAAGTCCTGGAGAAGGGTTTTGCCCCTAAGCCCTAAAACATTGTTAGTCATGACAGTGGAGGTTTAGAGTTATGACTCATACTCTACCAACGATAAACCTTCAATCTTCAATAACATTGGGGCACATATTCTTTAAGTGATTATATGTGTGTTTTCTCACAAAATTCTGGACTTTCTAAAGCTGGAGCCCAGAGTAGGCACCTGTCACACCTAAGTGAAAAGATGATAAGACCAATAAATTAGACTGCAGATACAGTTCTCTCCAAATATCTGTGCTCCCATACGTTTCCCAGTACCCCCTGCAGTCTCCATTTTGTCCATGAGATTAGTTCTGACTAATAGACTGTGAGCAGAAGTGCCACATGTCATACCTGTGCCTAAGCATTTCAGAGCTGGTGCAAAAACCCTTCCCTGTCTCCTGCCACTGAGACTGTGTTGTTAATGGCAGCACTTCAAGGTGACAGTGCCGCCATTCAAGAGCAATTGGAAAAGAACTCTTTGCCAACCCACACTAGACATGTAGCAAAAAGGGTTTTAATTTTTAAAGAAAAGAAAGAAAAAAGCAAAAATATTTATTAATTGGGAAAAGGTAGGGGTGAATGCATACAATCACACATAAAAATATATCTCTAAGCAAAGGTACAATTTCTTCCACTTCCTCTTGAAGGTTAATAGAGCTATCCTTACATGAAATTTGTGAAGCAGTCACTTTAATGTGGGGAAACTATTTAATTTTTCTTTTTTATTTGTAAATGAATTATCTTAGTGAACTACTTTATTTGATGCTTTGGAAGTTTATGTATATAGAAATGATATGCGGATAAATTAATTTCTATTTTTTTCTTTTCCAATATTTATGTCTATTTTCCAGGGCATTAGTTTCCTATGGCTATTGTAACAAATTACCACAAACTTGGTAATAAGAGTTATTCTCTCACAGTTGTAGAAGCCAGAAGTCTGAAATCATTTTTACTGGGCTGAAACCAGGGCATCAGTCAGGCCACACTCCCTCCAGAGGACATAGAGGAGAACATTTTCCTTGTTTCTTCTAGCTTCCTTTGGCTGCCAGTTTTCCTTGGTTAGTAGCCACATCACTCCAGTCAAACCTCCATCTTTATATTACTCTCTCCTCTTCCATATGTGTAATCTCCTTTGACTTTACTCTTCTAAGGACATTTGTCATTGGATTTAGGGCCCATACAGATAATCCAGGATGATCCATTTATGTCAAGACCCTTAATTTAATCACATCTGCAACCACCCTTTTTTTCCAAATAAGGTAACATTTACAGATTCTAGGTATTATGATATGAATATCTTTTGTCTTTGGTGATGAGAGGGGAGCATTTTCAGCCTACCACATCCAGTTTGGCTATTTTATTGCACTGGCTAAAACTCCAGAACAATGTTAAGTAACCACAAGAGTAGTTGTGCTTAACAAGAGACTTGGTACAAAATTACCTAGTTTGTTATTACAAGAATAAATATGTGCTTTATTCTTTATGCCTCCTTTTTGTTTTTTCGTCCTGTTTATGCATTTTTTCTATAAACTATTTCATCTTTCCTCTAATTAACGTTTTACATAAAATTTTATTCTCCTATAATTTATCTTTCTATGAATTTATGCACTTATTCCACATGTGGAATTATGTGGGTATAATCATGTGTGTGTATTGCTTTTTCACAAAAACTGCCAAAAAATCATGTATACAGATGAATGCTTAGTCTGTTTTTATCTGCTCACATTGTGTGTATGTCTTCACATATCAGTATATACTGGAGTATCTCAGTATGACTAACATCTCTGTGCGTAGTATATAAATATTGCTAGAGATTTAGAAATGAACACTTTCTCTTATTTTTCATTCTTTTAAATAATGTTATGAAGAGCATTCGTGTATGTTTCAATCTAGCTAGTTAACTGTTAATAGTTACTTATGTATTTAAATACTTGATAAGAGTACAAAATTAAAAGTAAAAATCAAGAAAAGGAAGTATACTATTACAAACTTCCTAGGCTAGTCACAGTAAAAGCAGCCATTTAATTTTTTAAAAAGAATTTTGGGTAATAAGTCAATAAAAGATAAAATTGTATTATGAAAACATTTAATTAATGCAAAATTGACAGGAAAAGTAGGAAAAGGAAAGAAATAACTGACAGGATAAATAGCTGCCAACAAAAATGCATTTTAAATATAAAGACACAAATAAGAGAAAAATAAGAGGATGGAAAAAAGGTATGCTATGCTAACACTAGATTTAACAACCTAGCATGGCTATATCGATCTCATACAAAAGGGATTCAGAGCACACAAATAAACACAAAATTACGTGGGATAAAGAATGTTATGCCATAATAGTGAAGGAGTCAATTTATCAAGAGGCCATAACAATTCCAAATATACATGCCCTAAAAACATATCTTTATAATACATGAAGCAAAAACTGACAAAACTGCAAGGTAAAATAGATAAACTCATAATTACAGAAAAATTTTAATACCTCAGTAATTGATAGAGGTGGACAGAAAAATCAGCAAGGACATAGAAAACTTGAAAAACACTATCAACACACTTGACCACTCTTCAAGTACACTTGACCACTATTTCACTGCACCCAACAATGTGTGTGAATGTGTGCTTCGCCATTTCCCGAAAATGGCAAAATACACATTCTTTCCAAGTGCACATGAAAGATTGACTAAGATACACCATATTCTGGGTCATAAAACAATTCTCAATAAATGTAAAAGTGCTCCTTTCCTTATATTCCAGAATAGGTTTGACCAAACCTTACCACTGAATTAGGAGAATGGGAAGAATAAGGTAATTAAGGAAAGATGGAAATGGGTCAGGATGAGGAAAGAATATTTGGGGGAAATCTGAGAGGGGAGGAATAATGGGTCTGAGAAGAAAGAGTTTTAAGTGGTGTTTCTATGGATTATATATTCTGTTAACAAATGGAAATAAAGAACATGATAGCTATTTTGAAATCATTTTGTCATTACTGTACAACACCACGTGGATTGTGGTCACTGAAGTTGTATATCTAACACTTGTACAGAGACTAAAATATGATAAAAGTTAATATGTAACTAGAATATCTTACAACATATTACTTTTGCTCTGATTCCTTGAATTATTTTTTGTTTGTTTCTTTACAACTAATGAAACATTTCAAGTGCCTGGCGATGTTTCTTTCTTCACTATTTCTTCTCTATTTTTATCCAGACAGAAAAGCCTTTTTAGAAGTTCCCAAGCAAGGTTCTCCTATGTTTTATTATTTATAACTGGAAAATATGACCCTCCTCCGCCCCCTCGACTATAAAAGAGATTTATAAAATACCTATAGAAGGTTAAAAAAATGTCATGATTAACTTAGATAAATTTAATTTATCATCTGTAGTCTGGCCATTATGAACAAAATCAGAGTTTAAATCAAAGAATCTCTATGAAAAAACATCAGTGGTATTAAATATTTAAACTAAAATACTTTTAAAATACATAGCGTGAAGTTTTTATTTTATGTTAAAATATTTAAATAAATATATCCATTTAATAATCAATGGAAATGCATGAAACGTTTATTAAAAGAATAATGAGTACACTTTGTTTCTGGCTAAATAGTAGATTAAGTCTTTAAAAGTTAAACATCAACATATTCTATGATAGATAAAAAACAGAAGCAACCCAAATGTCTAATCACAGAAGAAATGGTTAATTACACAGTGGAGTATTATGTAGTGGTGAGAAGGAATGAACTATAGTTATATATAAAACCATGAATAAATCTTAGAAAATAAAATTGGGTACAAAAAAACGTATGTACAAGAAACTATTTACAGTATGTTTGTATTTTTTTGAGTTTTCATAAAAATCTAAAAGAGGGCTGATTTCCCAAAATATATTACCACTCAAGTTGTCTTATCTTGTTACATTCAAAAACCTACTCTGTCAAAGTACAAAAAAAAAAAGAAAAGAAATTCTCTTCTTAATATGTTTGTTCTACTCTCCCCAAAAATAAAGATTAGACCATTTTATTTATTAAAAAAAAAAAAATCTAAAAGAGGAACAAATCTGAACAACGTATCAACTTGAAATACACACAAATTTAGCGTCAAACCACTGAAAAGGGGGCATGATGAAACAAAAATGAAGATAGTGAAGAAATACAGCAATGAAGCTATGGGATGGAATATGGGAGAATGTCATAGGTAGATTTTAACAGTATTGATAATATTCTAGATAATATCTGGTTAGTGAATTTAGAGCTGTTTGTTTTACGTCAAAATTTTATACATATTTCATAAGTGCTTTTGTATAATCAAATATTTAATTTTTAAAAATCAAAATGCAATGAAAAAATCTCCACAAATCAGCTTTTTAATCCTTTGATGAAAAATCCTACTTCATGGTTTTCTTACTGACAATTGTGTCTGAAAGCTACATAAAAGCATAAACAAAAACAAAAGTTTATGAATACTAAAAAAGGGGGAAAAAGTTCAAAAAAAGAATATTCAATTTTCCCTATACTATATGGGGTCTGAGCAATGGAATAACAGCCATGTCTCTGACTTAGTATCATGGGGGATATTGAACTTAATAGCTACACAGGAAATGTGATGGAGTTGCTAATGTCTTAGATCCTTCAGGCTGCTATAACAAAATGCCACAGACTGGGTATCTTACAAAGAACAGAGGTTTATTTTTCACAATTACGGAAGATGGAAGTCTGAGATCAGGGTGCTGGCATAGTCAGGTTTTGGTGAGAATCTTCTCCCCGGTTGCAGATTGTCAACTTTTTGTTATATCCTTACATGGAGAAAAGAGAGGGAGAGAACTCTCTGGGGTCTCTTTTATAAAGGCACTAATCCCATTCAGGAGGGTTTTACACTCATAACCTAATTACTTCCCAAGGGGTCCTAACAACAACACGTTTGGTGTTAGGATTTCAACATATAGATTAGAGGGGGACACAAGCATTCGGTCTATTGCAGCCAGCAAGAAGGGATGTGCATAATGATGTTACACAGAAAATCTGAAGGCTCGCATTTTTCTAATGCAACATTTTCAGTTTCCTGAATGAAAATGAATGGTACAAAATCCTTTTGTTTGCCCACAGAGAACGAAGCCTGGATGAAAAGCCACACTTTTGAGCTCTCAGTTTAAATATAGGGTGAAGCCCTTTCCTGGTCAGAAGAAATTACTGAAGGATATTTTGCAGTATATCTGAGGGGGCAAACTTTCAGAGCAAATAATTACTGAAGACTGGTTACTCGAAACAATCGTTGAGGGATTTGCAGTGGTGATGGCAATCAGAACAGGGATAATCAATGACTGTTTTAGTGACAACTTACAACTAACTCTAGAGAAGATAAGTCCACACCACCACAGAAGCTGTGTATCATCTAACTAGGTATCATGTCCTCCAGCAGCAACTCCCTTTGAACACCCCAGCTTAAAAACACTTGTGCTCACTACTATTCTCTACAAGCCTCAGATGATGTTCTTTTTCCCTTTTTAATTTGTGGTCTTTTAGACACTGACCCATTGGAGAGCTGCCTGGGTGGCCACGTTAATCTCTACCAACTTTGGTCAATGAGATAATTCAGAGTTTTTCATTCTTTGGATTATTCCAAGCTCCTTTAACAACGTTCCTCTTTCGAGACTCAGGCCATGGAGATTGTACTGCTTATATTTTTACACACCTGTCTAAAGTCTAGAGAATACTTCTGACTGTACTCAATGCAGTATAGCACAAGGTTGCTATAACTTTCTCTTTTTTATTTTTTTTTATTTCAGAATGTTATGGGGGTACAAACATTTTGGTTACATATAATGCCTTAGCCTCTCCCAAGCCAGGGCTACAAGTGTGCCCTTCCCCCATACAGTGCTCTCTGCATCCATTTGTTCTCTTTGTCAACTAATCCCTCCCTAGTGCACAGAATTGGGCGTAAGGTAGATTTTTTTGCACCACTTAAGAAATAAAATTGTGAGCAAGGTACATCAGGAATTTATCAGGTGTACTGCTTTTAGGCAAATGAGACTTTCGGTAACAGAAAAGGTGGTTGGGGCCCCTCTTGACTGCTGTGTCTTCCCTTTGTGTCAGCTTTATGATCAACACCGGGACCCTGACATCCATCCGGCTGAATAGTCACCCCTTGATGATCTCACTGAGGTGTCCTCTCTCTTTATTTCACCCTAAATGCTCTCTGGCTTGGTTCAAAAATCACTTAGCAGGTATATACATCTTTTTGACTTACAGCACTACTCTTTCTCTCCTAAGAGTAGATTCTTAAGACATTCTGGCCACGTTATACTCTTTCAGTGCTTTTTTCCAGTCACGACCTTTTTCTTGTCATAGGTAAGTGCTGAATGAGATATCATATTTACTTATGTAATACTCTTTGTTTATTACTAATGTTCTTCCATTTATGTTCTCATTGATATCAGTGCCAAATATTTTCCATCCACTAAGGGCCTTTTGTTCCTGGCTTCATTTTATTTAACACTCCCTCTGAATAGGTTAAGAACTTGTGTTCTCTAGCAAGACAGGTTGTTCTAAAACATTTTTGTGTTTTCTATGATGAAGATCCCTGAAATTTTAAAACTTTTAAATTTACTTCTTTACTTTCTGGTCAAGTGAATTCATTAGAACTCAGGAAGTTGGAATGATATTGTTAGAGAAACAACACTGAATTTATTTTTAAAGTAAGTGGGAAAATTTGATATTTAAATATTATTTGCAAAAAATGGAGACATTCATAACTAACTGAACTACTTCAGTACATTAAATTATGGTTAATAACTATTGAGCATAAAGAAACATTCTTAAACATTTTTATCTGAAGCAGAGAGACCAGCTTAGATTTTATCCACCCTGAGATTTTATCCATCCAGCAGGAAGATGTACAAACACTTCCAGAAGCCCTGAGAAATATTCCTGCATATATACATCTCATGAGAGGATTTAAAGGTTTCTACTGTCCCCTAAACATGAGAGCTGGTGAGATAAGATGCTTTCCTTCTCTTTCTAGCAAATTTTATTCCTTATAATCTATTCAATTTATTATATGCTTCAAATTGCTTGAACCAAATATGTTTGTATTTTAGGTCCAGTCTTCAAGTTTCATGAGGAAGAGGACTCATGCAATGAGTTTAGAAACCACAATGGAGACAATGGCAGTTAATGAAGTTCAGCCTACTTAACACCTATTTTATTAATAGGTTTCTTTTTCCATTCTTCCTTACTATGGAAGATGGAAAGGGAACTATGTGAATGCCTAGACTCTTGTATGGACAGACATGGCAATGGAACATAGTTTTTGACAATGAGACAACCTGGGGATAATATTCTCCCCTCTACTCCAGAAGCAAAGTCTTGTGACTAAACTTTTCTTCATTGTCTTACAATTTTCCTCTTTCTTCCTCAATAGAATTCAGGGGAATATTGAGTCCTGCCTCCGGTATGACTGCATAAGCTTCTAACAGATCAAATCTTCTTGAGATAGTAACAATAAACTCTTGAAAATAAAAGCCAGCAGATTTCAGAAGGGAGTTGATCTTTGAATCAAAGGATCAGCATGGATTGGGTTAAATATTTTCATTACTTGCAGCATGAGGGCAATCAAAAGTCAGCTCCATGTGGCAACTAAAACTCTGTTCAAAAACCTATAACCTAGGCCAGGCGCGGTGGCTCACACCTGTAATCCTAGCACTCTGGGAGGCTGAGGCGAAAGGGTTGCTGAAGGTCAGGAGTTTGAAACCAGCCTAAGCAAGATCGAGACCTCGTCTCTACTATAAATAGAAAGAAATTAATTGGCCAACTAGAGATATATGGAAAAATTAGCCGGGCATGGTGGTGCATGCCTGTAGTCCCAGCTACTCGGGAGGCTGAGGCAGAAGGATCACTTGAGCCCAGGAGTGTGAGGTTGCTATGAGCTAGGCTGATGCCACGGCATTCTAGCCAGGGCAACAAAGTGAGACTCTGTCTCAAAAAAAAAAAACCAAAAAAAACAACAAAAACCTATAAGCTCGATAGCCTGAAGAACACTAAAAAGTAAGGGAGGCTGTATGGAAAGGAGATAGCTAGAGAGAAGGAGCACCAAATTCTGTCTATAACTCTTCTAAAATCTCTGATTGATCCCTAACCGTACATGCACTGGGAAGACTACAAGCAGTACAGTTAAAGAGAAAAAGAAATAATCTAAAATGTTAGCTGATGACTTAAATATTGAATGTGCAGTTTGCACCCAATCAAATTAGGTACCTGATAAAACAAAAATATCAATACTTTTCATTGGACAATAACAGTATGGAGACTCTCCATAATATAACATTCACATGACCCATGAGATAATCCAAAATCAATTGATATAAAAAAAGAACAGAAAAATGTTACTCAATCTCAAATGGGAAAAAAAAAAAGTCAATGAAGGCAGACTTTCAGATAACTCTGATTTTGGAATTAGAAAATAACATTAAAGCTGCTACTTTAACTAAGCTAAATGAGATAAAGGAAAATATATCTATAATAAATAAAAAGATAGAAAATCTGAGTAAAGAAATAGAATCTGTAAAGAGAATAAAATGGAAAATGCCATAGCTGAAAATTATAATATCTGAATAAAAAAAATCCCTGGGCAAAAGTTGTTTTTATTTAGGCTAAAGAGAATATGCTTTGTTTCTAGTGAATGTAAGACCATATAAGAAATAAAAGTTTGCAGCACTAAACACTCAGAGAGATAAAAAAATAAGCTACATAACTATTAAAGAAGACTTCAAAAAATTTTCATGTACATAGGTATGTGTATGTATGGATGTGTATGTATATATTCATTATATATAATCTATAACATGTTGTATTTATATAATGTATTACATGTTATAGTTTATTATATACTTCAAACCTTGATTGGTGTGTGTGGATGTGTATGTACATATATAAATTACTATAGTATGTAATACATAGTATATATGTTATATAATATAGCATATATGTTGCATAATATAGATATGTTATGGTATATATGTGTAATATGCTATATATACATATGCATATGCAATCATGCCAATGAGTGTTTTAATAAGCAATGCAGCACAGCTGAAAATAAAAATTGTGAACCCAGATATGATGCTACATAGCAATCAAAGAAATCTGCTAAAAAGCTTTTGAATATATTGCATCTAGTATATGCTGTAATATATAACATGTAACATATTAACTGTCATTTATATGTATACATGTGTATATATATAAAAAAACACATATTATATATATATACCTATAATTATTGCCTTAGATTACTATAGACCAACCAAATAGATATTGCTTGCCAAAGACAAATTATAAAAAACAAAAAAATTATAAAAAAGTCATATGGTTAAAATTCCAGAAGAAGAGGATAGGGAACAAGTAAAAATATTGTACCTGATCTAGAACAATTTTTTTAAAAAGTAGTATGTTTTATTATGTAAATTCTAGTGTCATAGATCTTTTACAGAAAGTGATTTACGAGCTTCTTCCTATTTGCTAATAAAAACTTAAAAACAACATTTACTTCATTTTACCATGGCACACAGTACATGCTGAAGCCTCTTCCTTCTGTTCTAAGTCCATAAAAATGACAAAACTGCACAAGGAAATTAGAAGGGGTATTATTAGTGCATTAATAATTATGAAAAATAAAACATATATTGAGGACAAATTAGATTAAGGAAGTAATCCAAGGACTTTTCTGAAAAGATAGGAAGGACCTTCAGGCAGTTTTCAGTCCCAAAGGTGGTAGCTGTCTGAAAACAGAGGGAGCTCAGTGGCAACTGAAGAGATGGCAGTTTGCAAAAGCACAATCGGTATCCCTAGTTTGATACTGACATATCTGTTCATCCATTCATCCCTATTGTTGTCAGGCCTATATTTTGTCACCCCTATTTTTGTATGAGGAAAGAGATAAAAAGGTACATGACTATAGCATCAGAAGAGGTTTTGTCATTTGTTTGTTTTCAATGGATAAAAGAATAAAATGTACAACTATATACCAATAATCTAAATGTGAATGAAAGTGCAATTTTTTTCCGAGAAATGTCAAGTTAAAAATTCAGTATACAAAGAATTAGAAAACTGGAATATTCCAGAAATCACAGTTGAAATTGAAATGCATCCTTAAGTTCTACCTTTTAAAAAGCCACCAAACTCAGACTTTCAAGATACAAATATTTCTCCCTTTTATTTACATCTTTCTATAAAATAGAGAATCAGGGGATGTTAGATAGTACATGAACTATGATTTTATCAATTCCTCTAACACCTGAAATAAATAAGAACAACCCAAGAAAAGAAAACTACACACCAGTCTAAATTAGGAACATATACTAGAGCATTGGAAGAGGAACAAAATAGAAATTCTAAGTATAGTTTATAGGTAGCCATTTAAATAATATTAAAAAACCAAACAATTGATAGGACAATAAAATAAATGTATTTTTATATTAAATATTTTGTTAATAAAATAAAAATATTTTAGAAATAATATGACCAGTTTAGTTTTATATATCTAAAGTAGTAGATTTATATAGAATCTTATACTAAACAGAGAACATTCATTGTTTTCAAGAATACATGGACTATTAACAAAAATTGTTCATATCCCAGATGCTAAGTGATTTTTTAACAAAGCAAAATCATTGACTGAAATAAAACAAAATTAAATCTCAATAACCAAAAGTGAGCACTTCCTCAATTAAAAAAAAAAACTTTATAAGCTAAAAGTAAAGGGGATAAAATCTTTAAAATAGTCTATGAGATGAAAATGATTTATAATAGGAATTACAATGTAGAAACAAATAATAAGTAAACCCTTATGGTTAAACTTTTGTTAAGCAGCTAAAATGTACAAAGATGAAAATGAATATACTCAGTGTATAAAGTAGGAAATAAGAATATTAAAATGTAATGAGTTAAGTTTTTTCCTTAAGTGGCTATAATAATAATTGAAAAAACTCCAAAATATTATAAAGAAAGATAAAATGAAGGAATTAATAAAACAAAAAACAGATTTTTAAAAATCTTTTTTGAAGAAATAATACAAAAATATTGACAAAATTAATAAAATAAGTAAGAATGTAAAAACTTTAGAAATTAATGCAGTTATAACTAGAAATGACATGGATATTATTAAGGCCATTAAAAAAACAACTGAAAAATAGGAAAAATTTATCAATTCATGTTTGAAAAAACAATAGCAAAAGATACCAGGTCTCTCCAAATCAATCTATAAAGTCAATGCAATTGCAATGAAAATACCAGTAAAAAAAAGATAATTTAAGAAAAGGACTAAAAAATAAAAAAAAAAACTCAGTAAGATAATTTATGACATTTTCTAGGTAATTTCTAGAATTCTAATAGAAGACAAAAAGTAAAGTTAAAGAATATCACCAGAATAATATTTAAAAGAAGAATAAAAATGAGAACTTGCCTGGAAGATATCAAGCCCCATTGTAAAGCATCAGTAATTAGAACAGTGTGGTATTGGTTAGATGAAAATTAACTCTTATCACCTCATTTTAGAAATTTAGAAAATAGAAATAAACGAGGCAGAAAGGTAGAAATGACTTAAGTCTCACAGATGTGGTGGTAGATTCGGGACCAAAATCCCAGTCTCTTGAATCCCAGGCTGGACTCTGTTTACTACAGTACGTGTTACTCTCTTACGTGCTATTAGACTAGTAGGGAGTTTATGAATCAAGACTGGGTGTGCTGCAGTAACAAGCAACTCCAAATCTTTGTGGCTTAAAGCACAATGTTTTTTTCTTGCTTAATTTACATGTTGGACTGGGTCAATGTTGAAGTCAGCTCCACACAGTCACTCAGGGCCTCAGGCTGATGGAGTCATCCTGTAGCTAGACTGTCTGGATGTTTGACCTCATCTGTCACTGTTTGGGGGTCAAAGAGAACCCAGAGAACCCCACAGAATCTTTTCATTACCTCAGCCCCAAAGTATTACACATCAGTTCCACTCACGTTTCATTGGTGAGAACTTGTCACATGGCCCTGCCTGACTCCAAGATGGCTGCAGAGTGCAGTGACCTATATGTCTAGGCAGGTTAGAACAGCTGGATATAGATGAGCCCCGGATTACAATTACTTGTAGTAAAGTGAGAGTACCTCTGAATTGTTCAGCTGATGATTCATATTGAATTCTTTCTTTCCCATTGAGGTTTCCAGTTTTTAAATGTATTCCTGAATATCCATGTCTCCATCCTAGGAGTTGGAGAACAAATATATGATTAAGTAAATCAAATTGGTGCTTTTGACTTTGTGGTTAAGATGTTTAAAATGATAAGCAAAGGAAAGGGATCAAAACAATGGTTTGGAGGCTTGCCCATGGTTCTTAGGGATCTGCTTTATTCCTGGAAGCAAAGAAGGTAGACCCTCAGTTCACTCACTGGCCTGAAAGTGTTCGCTCAACTTCCTCAAATATATACCCTTTTTATATTAATAGGAATTGGTGTCTCTGTCAAGGGACAAGTCTGAAGTGTAAAGGTAATTAGTAAACTCATAGAATTTTTAAAATTCTCTTTTCATAAGAAAAGTTTTTGCCTTAATTTAGTATAATTCATTCAAAATATGCACAAATATTATGTTTTAAATGTTCTTACAGGTGTGCTTATTTTTTAAATCTATATAATTTATACTAGGAAGTCAAAGGTCAGTCAAGTCTTTAATAAAGTTTAGTAATCAAAACAAAAGAAATTCTGAAACTAATATAGCATCTTTAAATCTAGTATTGTACCAAAACATAAAATATAGATACTCTTTGGATGAGGAATTCAAATTTTAAACACTTTTCCTAAAGGGAAAATTTCTCAAATTGGAAATCATGCTCCCCAATAGCTTTTATTTTTGCATAACATTTGCGTATTCTGTATGTAACAGGCTACTTTGCTGTTGTTAATATATTGACATAGTTAATGCCATGGAAAAAATTATGACTTATTTTAAAGTAGAGCAGATTATAAAGTAGGGGAGCTGATTATAAAGTAACATGTATTCTATAATCCATATATGCAAAATACAGCTATATTTTTATGAATATATATATGCAGAGATAGCTAAGCTCAGAAGTGATGGCAGTTTGGGTGGCAGTACATTTTATTTTGTTCCTTTTTGATTTTGTTTCTTCCCCCCTCTTTTTTTCTTATAGTAAGTCTCTATACAGTTTGCAAATGTACATTTATTAAGAAAAGACAAAAAGAATTTTACTTTAAAAAGTAACTTTGGAGAACAAGCTGTACATTTATGCAGAATTGTGTATCTTTATATTGTTGTTCTTCAGATGTCAGGTATTGGCTTACAGTTGGTTTTTCAGGAAGACCTAAGTACTCTTTTGAAATATTAACAGGGTGAATATGTTTTGTCTCTTAACTACACACATGTGTACGCTCACACATACACACACACCATTTTAAAGTGTGAAGAACAGTTTAAAAATGTAAATATCCTATATCTCATTAGAGATGGATTTCAGCTTTTTTATTCTAGTGGCTAACTGATAGAACTTTTAATATCATCTCAGGGTCAAGAAGCTGAAAATATATAATTCTAAGTTCTGAATAACTTGTTTTTCATTTGTGTGAAAAATGGAGCAGTGTCAATAGTGGAAGGACATGTGATCTCAGGAACATGAATGTAAGAGAGACAGGATCCCAGACAGTGGTTTGGCCAATGTTGGGTTAGGCTCTGTATCATCGCTCGTGTTTCAAGGGGATAACATTTAGCTTGATTTTCCTCATATATGATCCTGATGCTTCTGTTTCATTTCTGCTTTCAATTCTAGGCTAGGTTTTGAAAAATCAAAAACACTTTTTGTGGGTTCCCCGGGAGATTGTAAATACATTGTGTGAAGCAGGTTCTGGAGAGGAGTGATGACATAGGTTAAGCAGAGAGGGCCTTTTGCTGAACATCCTGCCTCCACCGCTCTCTGTGGTCAGAAAGGGCTCCTGCATCTATGCTCCGCTGCCTGCCTTGCCAGCTTCAGCCATGCCAGAGCCAAGGGTCCCTCAGGGCAGGGGGTGCGGAGGAGGAACCACACTGCTCTGGGAACCAGCAAGAGAAAACTCTCAAATACTAAGTATGTGTCTGAATGAGGGTATATCTATCCCAAGAGATGCTGAAAAGAAATATGCAATTTAGTCAGCAGCTTTTCTTGTCTTTTGATGCTCAGATCTTTTAGTGACAAGTTTTTTAAACCTCTCTTTAGCTGTTTCCTCCTATTCCTTCTTATTGTCCCTCCTCTGATTCAGATGCATCTCCATGAGAGTACTATACACATTCATTTTTGAGGAAATTTCTTGGTTTGCATTTTCAGCAAAGCACCTCTTTGTGTGTGTGCAGGCCCATATTCATTTGTGGTCTGTCCATGATAACTCCAAGGGTTCATGGAGAAAATTTTCTTACACTATGCACAGCCCACTACAGAGGAGGCATGGCTGCCGTCAAGGGATCTGTGCCATCAGAACATTTGGTTTCTAGTCTCCCAAGTCCTCTTTGTTTTTGATCGTGACATTTCTTCATGCTCAGATGCATACGTGATGTAACATTCTTTGTTGATGTTCTGAAATGTGTTTTAGAGTTATTTTGGCATAGCACAAAATAAGAATGGGGCTGTAAACTTTTCTGATTGAAATGCTAATCTTTTGGGGTTTTTTTTCTTCTTCCTCTTTTTTTTCCTCCTGCTTTTCTGTACAATGCATATTTGTAAAGCTTTAAACCCAAGACTGGTATTTAATAGACCCTAGACTGTTTTGTTGAAAACAGGGCAAATGAGAAGTCTCTCTAGGGGATTTGTGGGCCTTTATTGTGGTGGGGGAGTATGCCCTAAAGGGGAGTTCCTCCCAGCCTAATTGTTGACAAGTGATGGAAGTTCAACAGCATGGAAACTCTACTTCTCGCTTCAGCTGAAAAGGTGCTTATAAAGGTAGTTGGGCTATTTTAGCAATTTGCCTAGTTTTGAAAATCCAATTTGGTAGCTTCATTAAAGGGCACTAATTTAGTGTCTTAGGGGAATAAGTGTTTAAAGGAGCTCGTCAACAGTCTTAGATGTTTGCCAGTGTGTAGGTGAGCTCAACTCCCCAGGCTGGGGTTACCTGGTTACATGCATGCTCCTTCATTTCAAACATAATGCCAAATAAACTCAAAAGCCCTCAAACCAAAAGAATAACAGCACCACTACCTCTCCTCCCACTACTGCTTACCATCCCTAAAGTTGGGGTGCTTCTGGTACATAAACACATCTGCAACTGGCATTGTGAATCTGTCACCCAGAGTTCCAAAGGGAAGATGACAGCCTATGTTTAGGGGTAGATAATATATGACAGGCTAAGGGCTTTAAAGAGTGGTAACTGTCTCATATTGTTTAAGGAAATAAAAACACTTTCTGAATACCTAAAACAATCACTCATTGCTCACTGCCTGCCTAATATTCCCAGGAGTATATTTCAGTCCCACTTTGGGACATAAAATTTTAAAATTGGGGAGCTGAATGCTAATTATATACATGGCCTCACATAAACTTGAGCCTTCTCCAGTTCCTACTTTGTTATGAAAAAAGGTGTAAAATTTAATTGAAGCAAATTAATGTTATTTTTCTTTGGGATGTTTTCTTTTTAAAATAAAGCTTAAAATCCATGAGACAATGCAATAATTTTTTTTCATCAAATTTATCTATACACTGTTAAGATTTGAAAACATTGTTCTGTTTTTCTATATAATCACTGGAGTTCGTACTGAGAATACTGATGGAGTTCTCCCTCCCCTCTCTTAGTAATTTCTAATCTAGTTTACAGGATTGGGTTCCATTTTTTAAAGTGAAATCTGATTTTGTTTTTCAGAAAAGGCTTTGTGTTAAGAGCAAGCTTCTGAGACTTCCCATTAATAGATTACTTGTCCATGCATTCAGGAGATGCTTAGGTGTGGTTCTGTCCAGAAGAGACAGAATCCTCTTCCCATGTGGTCCCAATTGTATTAATTTATGACACAGCACAACTTTGCATAGTTTCACCCCAAAGGAAAGTAGGCTTTTCAGATGACCTAAGATGAAGGAAATGGTAGCGAATTAGAAATATTTTAAATAATTCTCCCTTGGATTCCATATGGCTAAAAGGAAAGAGGAAATGTCTGTGAAAAACACTTTGGGAGATGACTGATTAGAAATGACTGAGACATCATTCAAAGGAAAAGTCCTGAATCCTTTAGGTTTAGTTTTAAGGAAACCTCATACCACGCAGATTCATTTTTATTCCGGCAAGAGCTGAACCCCACAGGAAACAATTTCAAATAGTTGGCAAATAATTAACTATTCATCAAGGGCCAGTGCAATCTTATTCTGTTTTTTTCATAGCATTCTCTAGAATCACACGTATCATTTGTTTGAGATTTATAATCAATATCTTAGCACATATGAACATGGCCACAGCTGTAGAAATCAAATTTCTATAACAGTGTGGAAGGCACATTTCTTAATAAGTCTGTTTATATTGTCTGTCATTATGGGTGGTTGTCAATAAGTGAAACTAAAAGGATGCGGGCAATTTCATGACATGGTCTGTGCTGGTTATTTATTTGTTGTCTGTTCCTGGGGTTACACTAATTGTAGCTGGTAAAAGTTGAGTTTCTCCTCTTCAATTTATTGTAGGATGGGGCGTTCATAGCACCAGATCTATAGTTATTCAGTGTCTACATTTCAGAAGCTGAATTGCTGGATTCTGTCAAAATGATCTTTGGCAATTCCATGCGGGAGTGTACAACTATAATTTTGCTGCACATTAATAACAACCTTGCAAAGAAGCCCAGAATCAAATGCCTTGCTCTCAGCTGGGTGGTATATCTTGGGGGTGACCTATAATGTTGCAAAAGTGGGCTCTACATTCACTCAGGAGGAGTGGGAGGTATTCCGGAAATTTCTTCACTCTCCACTACGCCTCTTCCTTTTGTGTACGTGTGTGTGTGTGTGGTGTGCCCTGAGACAATGGGGAAGAAAATGAATTACAGATAATAAAAAATAGTACATCTCCAGAACACACGGTAAAATAAACGCTTTTACTTCTTCAAGTGTCAACTCTGTTCCCTGCCCCAAACCTTACCCTGCCCGGCCTTCTGCGGCACCTCAGTGATTCTAAATCAGCGCTCTGGTGGGCAGCGGTCTGGGCAGTCGCCCACAGGGAGTACACTTGGCGCTGCGTGCTCGGACTTTTGGTCTTGCTCAAAGCTGAGAATCTCCAAGAGCTCTGAGGCTACGGATTTATTCGGGTGGGGTGAGGTGTTATCATTGTGGGATTGGCTCTGCAGAGTTGGCCGGGAGAGTGAGCGCCGGAGGAAGAGACTGGAGCAAGGCTTTGCCAAGTGTCCGCAGGAGTCCGGCAGCGCCCCTGAGAGCAGTAAGCTGGAGGGCTCGGGCGCGGGGGGCGGGAGGGGATGCGTGACTGCTGGCTGGGAGCGGGGAGGCAGTGTGGAGGGGCAGGGGGCAGCGTGCCAGTTTTCTCTCTGATTAATGACGATCATGCTGCCGCGCCTGGCTCATGCGCTTTGTCTCCTGCCTTGGGGCTGGCGGAGAATTGCCCGAGAATGAGTGGTACCGCGAGCGTCGGGCGCACCCAGCAGGTGCCGGCACTCTGGTGGAGCCAGCACCGGCCGCGCCCCGTGGCATAGAGGTCGCGACACCGGCAGGCGCCCGGCTGCGGCCACCTCCTGGGTGTGGCGGGTCAAGGGGCCAGGGTCTCCGGCCCGAGAAGCCGCGGAGCCACGTGCAACACGCGCGCTAGGCTCAGCCCGGGCGGGGACCGGACGCATCCGGGGCTGCGGGGAGGAGCCGGGCGCCGCCCCCGGGCGGCAGTGCCAGCCGCGTGGGAGGGCACGGACCGGCGAAGGGGCAGACGACTGAGGCGGTCAGGCAGGGGAAGCGGAACCGAGTGATCGGCCGAGGCTGGCTGGCTAAGGGTGGGATTGGCAGAGCTACGGGGACAGGTGGGAGCAGTCAGACAGCCCGAGAGAGGGAGACCAGCATGCAAAGAGAGAGGAGCGTTAAGTAGGCAGAGCGAGAGCGAGACAGCGAGCGAGAGCGCTCGCGTGCTCCCTCCCTGCAGACGCCCTCCTCTGACCGAGGGAAGCGGCCAGGGCACAGAGTGGGAGAGACACTGTGGGCGCAGACGGCCGGAAGAGGGACACAGGGACCCTGCCTTGCTGGTGGGACGGAGGGACGCGGAGGGACGGACAGACCAACCCACAGACCGGCCGACCGCGAGAGTCGCAGCTTGGAGAGCGGAGCGCAGGAAAGCGAAAATCCCGCGCTGCACTGCCGGACGGACCGACATACCGTCGGACTGACAGACTTGCAGACCGACTGAAGAGCAGACGGGAGGCGGGGGCACGTTCCTTCCCCGCGGACAGCCGGGCAGAGAAGGCGGCAGCGGCGCCCTCTGAGCGTGTCCGGAGCAGCTACCAGCAGCAGGGGCAGCGGGGACGAAAGCCGCAACCAACGCCGCAGCCGCGGCTGCCGCAGCTGTGCGGGGATCCCAGCCTACGCTGCAGAAAGCTCCTTTTACTAGCAGTTAAATAAATCGACCAAAAAAAAAAAAAACCAAAAACCAAAAAACCCAAAAACCCAACAACAAAAAAGCCAAGCGCCAAACCAAACAAATCAAGCCAAATCAATCATTGAGAAACAATACTTAATAAAAGTCAAAAACTAAATCAAACCAGTCGAGGCACCAAGACGCAGGGGGGATATCCACTGTTCGATCAAGGTAATAATCAAGGTCTTCCGACGTGAACATTGCACGCCTTTTGTGGATTTTTAAAAATCCTTCTTTCTTTCTGCCATATATCTGTGTTTTTCTTTTGAATTATTTCTCGTCTGCTTCGCTTCTTCGTGTTTGTTGAAAGCTGCTGTTGTTATAGATGTACTGTGTTTTGTGTTTCGTTGAAGGAAGGGTGGACTCCCCTTCCCCAAATGAGACATAATAGAAAGCTGGAAGTAAATTGAAAAGGACGATGCTTTTCATCGAAGTCTACAGTGATTTATGTAGGTTTTATGGTAGAAAGTTTGGAATGCTGTTATTTCATTTGAAAGAGAGCTATAGAAGACATAGAAAGTTGTAATCCGTTTGTTGTCCTGGTAGCATTGGGGTCCTAGGGCCCAAGAGGTTTAGGAAAAGGAAAAAGAAAGAAAAGATGTTCAGTTTTATTTTTACATGCATGAAATCTGTGCTTCACTGCAACCTCCAACTTAATGTCTTGTATCTTAGGTTACAGGTATGTGGAATTGAGTTGAACTAGACAGGTGTTTAGAAAGTTTCCCAGGAAGAGGAATTAACTCACTCAATGTTTATGCATAGAAATATAGCTGGAGTGGATGTGGTTGCTGTCGTCTGCTGAGGTTCATACTTTACCACCTCCTGAAGACACAGAATAAAGACAACAGTCCAAGCCTAAAAGGAAAAACAAAGAGGAAATTGAAAGTTGTAGGGATGGAAAGCTAAGAACTACAGTGCAAGGCTGGGTAGAAATCACTTTCATGAGAATGTGTTTAGAGTGTAGATATCCATTCTGATTTCTGATTTTTTAAGTCTACTGGTGTGACACGTTAGCCCCTCCAAACAAAAATGACATTCCCAAAGTTAAAATGAATCTGTATAAGATTTTATTCAAATGCAGAATAAATCCAAATGATTCCCATTCCCTCTTTATGTGCTTTGGAAATCAAAACTGCTGTGATTGTTTTAAGTAAACAGAAATGGAGATGAGAGAAAACCATTATTCATTTGGTAAAAGTAAGAAAACCTTTGACACACACTTTAAATAAATATACCTACTCCTTTGATCCTCCATATATGTGTTACCACAGGGCGTGCATGTCTTATTGGGATTTTAGTTAATGTCATTTTCGTGAAAAGACAGTCATCTGGAAGCCAAGTGCTCTGTCTGTGTTTTGTTCAAGTAGCCGAGTAATCTACTATCTTGGCAGTAATTGCTTCTGCTGCATTCATAATGTGAATCGCATGTGACATTATGTGTACACTCTTTTCAGGTTTATATGGATTTTCAAGGTATGTATTTGTGTTTGATCCTATATTTCTTTTGTTATCACATTCTTTTACTTTTTATCACTTCAACTAACGGAATATTTTTACATTTTTTGGAGAGTCAGTTTGGGTGTGTTTCTTTGAGGAATACAGTTCTTCATCACAAAAAATATAAAAAAGATAACTGATTACTGTCTTTGCTTGTCAATACTATTATGATTTGGTTTAAATGCACTTTTAAGACATTTAGATTGCTGTGCGTACATGTCTTAATTTACCCTCTCTGGGCATGATTTATATTATTTGACAAATAAGACAACTAAGTTACTTTAGCTGAATGCCTGTTAAACAGAGTACTTTGTTCAGGTGAGGTGTACTTAAAGGAACTTATACAGCTCCAGAAATTGACTTTCAGCTTCTCAGTGACTTACTTTCACTAATGCTAATTTATCTTTTACAGTATTTAGCTCAGACTGAGACGGGTTTGTATGTGCTACTAGATTTCCCAGTGACTATCCCTCTTAGATCCCAGTTGAGTGTGGTTACCTTGAGAACTGTGGCATTAGCCCTGTTAGAGCATGCTCCACTGGGGAGTTCTGTGCAATCTATTTTTAATGCTATTTAATGAAGGAGCGGGTGCCTCAATCAGCAATAAAAGAAGCATGAGGGAAGACAGAGCAGTACATCGTTATGGATACTGGAGAAGGATATTTGGAAAGGTAAATACTGACCACTGGGTATGGTAATAGGTCTTAATATAGTCTATTAATAGGAATCAATTTAATTTAGTGAGAGAATAATACATGAATAGTTTAATATGTGTTTTCATGAACCTCTTCACTAGTTCTTAGAAAGAAGATTCAATAATTTGAGTTCTTTAAAACTTGAGGGAGTTACTAACCAGGGAGCTCCTGCATGCATACTATTTTTAATACCAGCTGTCAGATTCTTGGTGGTGAGAAGTACAGAAATAATTTCAAATTCCTAAAATATTGTTCTAGCAAAGGGTTTGGGGCTTGTAACACATTCTGGGAATAAAATAACTAACATCCTTCTAAGATACTATGATAACCTAAAGTTCTGCTTTGTCAATCGTTTTATTTTCTTTTACGAACTTGGAGTCTTAGTCCAGAATTGTGGCAACCAGGTGAAGCAGGAAGTTTTGACTGAACTTGATAGAAGATTTGGTTGTTTTCTCCTTAGCTTTAAGATAAACCCCACAGATTATCATACTGAAGGCTAAATATTTTAAAAATATAAATATAAATAGCAGAGGCAACAATGGTAACTTTTGGAATGTTATAATGAGGGGCAAATTGTCTTAACTTTATAGGGTGGAAAATACAATAAGCCATCTGTCTGCAACATTTGCATGTATACAGAACACCTGTCTTGAGGTAGAAAGTGAGAATGTTCAGTCAGAAAGGTCTCTTGTTCAGTTTCATTTTAACAACATACTATAATCAGGTTATTCCTTTGTTCGAGTAAAGCTCATTAGACAAAGTGCTTAAATATTTTCAAAATTAATAAAGATAAGAGAAAATGAGTTTATGTTAAATGAGGAAGTGAGTCATATAATTATTTTTAAATGAAGCTGTTAGAACAATATGCAAAGTTGATCTGGATTTTGCCAATTTTTATGACAAATAATCCCCAAAATAAACTACTAAGGAAAATATATCATAAGGAGTTACTGTGATTATTTTTTGTTTGTTTGTCTTTTCAACTTAGTCCTTCTAGAGGGGGAAAGCAATGCACACTGGCTGTAATATTTCCTTTAGTGATCATGCCACTTGGACCACAATGATGATACCTTTCTCAAGCTTCCCAAGTCAGTGGGCATTCCATCAGAATTCAATGTGTATTTTGTCAGTGTACAAGATAATGATAAGCTACATGAGTAGAGTGTGGAATGAGTCAGCCACTGAAGACGCAGTATACAACGTAGCCAAAAGTGAATATGATTGAGAATTCTCATTAGTATGAATAGGCAGTTTGAAGTCCATAGGTTGAAAATTGCAAATTAGCCATTTGTATATAAGTCAGTTTAATTCAGATCTGCTTTGTGGCAAGGTTAGGAAAGAATGTGGGGCTTAACAGTGATGTTGACACTGAAAGCCATTTCTTCTGATGGTAAGTACTGGCATCATTCTGACTAGTACCACACGGTGGTGGCGTGTTTAGAAATTTGCGAATCTCTAATCATAAAAAGATTTGGCTTCCTTAAAAACGCATTATATCACCTATGAAGTTCTGAACATATTTTAAGGCAATGATGATGAACTTTTAAAACATATAGTTCCTCTCGTTAGACAAAAGATCTTTATTTTGTAGGAAATCTGTAGGTTCCAGAAGTTCTACATTTCTGTGCACTATGCTTTCTTTTACTTTTTTCTCTAACATTTAATGTTAAATATGATAAATGAATTTTAAGCCCTGATATAAGTAAATGCCGAAAGACTGTTGGTGGTATTTGCAAGAAATATCTGTGATTGGGTTTGTTTTTCTCAGGGTGTCTTTCCTTCTGAGTGCTAGTTTCTTTTACAGAGTCCTTATGCCAAGTTCCTTTGAATTGATTTTTTTCAGTGTCTTAGTTTTATAATTTAAATTACTGTTGCTCATCTTGGATTAAACTTGGCCCTATATATTGAAATATTTGAAATACTTCTTGCTTGTATTTGCATCACAGCCATTTCATTTCTATGAGGATTAGATAAGCTGAGATATGAAGTATTTAAATTGTATCCATGATATGTTAGATAAAGAATAAAGCGCTTGAGAGAGAACATCAAGTTCATTCAGTAGTTTTTTAATGTTTAGTAACATTGTTACCTTGTGGTCTCAAAATCCTCCATAGTCTGGTGATATTGTCTTTGGGCATAAAATGACCATATGATATTTTGAATGAAACTTTTTCTAAAATTACTGGAACATAACTATGCCTTGGCAAGCAGCTATGCAGGCAAACCAGAAAAGTGAATTGGAATAATTACATCAGGACAACTGAAGAGATACTGAAAAAACAAAAGGGTGGGCTTGAATACACCAAATTGGCTCTCTGCTTTCAGATTGAATGCTTAGCATCATATTATAGTCCTCTCTTCTAGACCCCAGCGTAGTTACTAATATTGCCAGGTGGAGAGAATGTTAATTGCTGTGTATGGTCAGAGTAAATCAATATTTTAAATTCTTCCACACACTCTAACCAAAGAAACGTCTTCTGGCAGTTTTTATAACTCGCGCTTAATATATATATCAATGCGACAGGTTAAGAAGATTTTTTATAAGTTTTATAATAAAGTGATAACTATTAGGGTAAAATTGCAACTGTGACATTAAAATGCTGAATAAAGTCCAAAATTGTCTCACTCAAGGCACATATTCATAATTTTTTCAGTCATGAATTCACATAACATTTTAAAGTAATATACTATACTTCACAATTGTTCCACTTATCTAGCAACAGAAAATTATTTCATTTTCTCCAGGTAAAGGAGGGGAGAGTCCACTAATAATTAACCCTCTTAAAAACAGACTTTTTACCACATTTTTACATTTTACACTAAATATTTAAAAATGATAAAATTCTTAAATCCATTGTGGATAACACACAAAATATTAAGATTTTGTTAATAAAATCACTTCTGTAAATATTAACATGGGTTTTAAGATAATTGTGAAAAAAACCTTGATTTTAATTTAAAGGAAGAATTCGAGATTTTTAATAGGAAAACGGTTGCGTCACTTTTTATTTCAAATAATCAGCAAATTTTGAAGAGATTTATTTGGACTATTGTGGGTAATGTTTCCATGAAAAATTGCGTAGTGTAATATACAATCTGTTTTCTGCAGCTTTTTCATTGAGTCAGATTCACAAAGCTTATCTATCTAGATAAGCCCAGTCATCTTTTCCTGATACCTACGCAAGCTAGGAAATAACTCCTTGTGAGAAGGGCACTCAAAAGAAGAACTCAGTGATTCCACAACCAAATTTAGTGCTGAAATTCTTAATAATGGATAAGATTCTTTTACATTTGTGTTATTTTTTGTTGCTTCTTTATTATACATTAAACACTCGAGATAAGAAAAAGAACCATCTCTAGGGAAACAGAATCCAGAGAAATGGTCTTCATATACCTAGCAGATTTCCTTTTAATTGTCATGATACGATATTCACTTCAGAACATTCTAGTCCATAGAATCATGTGTTAAAGGAGAAATAGTTAATGCATGTTTACATATTTTGGTCTAGTTGGAATTGAGAAACACCACCAATAAGTGAGATAAGATATTTCAACATTTTTAAAAAACAAAACGGAACATCAATTTCTAAAAGTTTTATAGTCATACAGGTCTGAATAAAATATTCTTTGACATGTAAATCAGAAGGCCCAGCTATCATCTAATTGTTCAATATTTCAAGTTGCTTTCAGGTGATCTCACTACTGTTACACAGATCTAGAAAAATCAACCCATTGGTCGATAGAGGGTGAAGTAAGAACAGTGTTAACTCACTGAAATTCAGTGACTCCTCGTAATTATTTAACTTTTATTTGCCTGTGAACTCAATGGGAAAATAAAAAGCTAACAAATTGGTTTTGCAGCTTTTTATATGTTTCTAAAATCACAAGCTAAAATCCTCACATAAAACTCTAACATATACGGATAAGAAAATATCTACACTCTGCATTGACATGTTTTTCTTAGCATTTTGCTTGTTAATGTGTATGTAACTTTAGTGGAAATCCCAGCATTGCTGGCATCTGATTAAATTTAATCATCAAAGAGCTGTTGGACTGAAAACAAGTAGATCCCATGTAAGTATCTGACAGAATCAAGATTTCTGCAGCATTTGCAAGCTTTAACTACTCATTGTTGCTCTAAAACAATTTTTTAAATGGTTGTAAAAAACCTTTGGGTTGAAAATAGAGCCTTTTATTTTCTTTTTGTAAAGAATAAAGATTAAGAATTATCGTCAAATTATGGCTCTTTAAGCCAACATAGCACATAATTTTATTAAAATTGCGATCGAATTCTGCCAAATTAATTAATTGTTAGAATTCTGCAGTCATATCTATGATCTTATTTCTTTTATCTGGCCTACGGGAATGATCAAGCTAACACTCTTAAATAGCTTTGTTTTTCTATTTTGTTTACTTTTAACTTAGTTAGATATGCTGGTGGTATAAGAATTTTAGGAAATTATCAAACAACTAGCATTATACTAAATTCAAAAATTTCACAGCAAACACCTATCTGGTATTAATGCGTCGTCATTTTTTTCACTCCCATGCCAATTTTACTTTGGTGACATGTTTCCTTTGTGAACATTAAAATCCTTCTCCAACTAACAGTGTTTTAGAAAGATAAAATAAGATAGCATGTAATCATGTTGCATGTACATACTGCAGCTATCTGCTTACCCCTAGCTTTGTTAAGTACTCAAACAACTCTACGCCTTAATCTTTAATTATTGTTGCACTTACTGTCTTCATCCAGAACTATAGATGATTAGCTATTCAGAGGGTTTTTTTTGGCATCAAGATGTGGGAGAGTATACATAGTTAAGGTGACAGAGTTTATATATTATAAAAACCTTATGCATCTTTTAGGACAAGGATGTAAATACCCTTCCAATAGGAAAATTATTTTATTCCACAAATAATTGTAAAGTCTGCATTATTTGCCAGATATGATGTGCAAAGATGTAGACAGAGATGTTTTGAATTCAGTGAAACTTCTAATTGGAATTTGGGTTGAAAGCAACAGAGAAGTGGTATACCATAGGTACACTAAGAGTTTATCTGAGAGGGAGCTGGTTAACCGTGCTGTATGTGATGAAGGAAGGCTTTATTGAGGAGTTGCGTGGGGTTCTATGAGATTCTGAAGGTTAGAGAAATGAACAAAATTTGGATTAAAATGAAAAGTCCAGAAAAGTAAAGCCTCAATGTGGTGTATCCGAATCTCACATCTCTAAGACTTACGTTGAGAAATATACAATTCACCACCTCCATAAATATGCAGTTCACTGCCTGAATTGGTGTTTGGTACTGCAGCTTGGCGTCTGGGTCTGAGTAAATAACTACTAGTGTGACTCTACTAGTCCAAGACTCTAAACCTCTCTATGCTTCATCGTTTGTACAGGTAAAATTGTGTAGTTAACACCAGTCCAACACGAACAACTTACTAGTCGTGTGACTTCAGCAGTTTAATTCCTCACTGCTTCAATTTTCTCATTTATGAAGTAGGAATGAGACCTACCTTGCAGGATTAATGATGAAACAAATCACCTGGCACTGAAAAGAAACCACCTTCCTTTTATACAAAAAATTCAGAGAGATTGAATCTTATTATATAAATGACACACACCTCCCTTAAGTAAAAATGAATCTTTTTTTTAAATAATTTAACATACAACTCTCTTCCATTGCTACCCCATAAGAAACTTTGACAGTTGAATTTGTGACTATCTTGACTCTTTCTGTGCTATGAAATATCAAAGGCCAAACCAAGGTGGTAACTAATCTCAGGGGTGTTCGTTGTATAAGGATTACGATTTTTAGTAAGACCTTTAACTTCTGTCAGTCTCTAAGAGAAAGAATGGCCTAATTCAGAGTTGTCTAAAAAGTGAACATATAGGTATTATTTCTCCAGGACATTTTAGTTGTGTAATTTCTACTAAAACGGATGGCTAAAGAACCAAATCGTTGAATAGGAGGAGGTTGGAATGGATCCATGAAAGAATAATCTTAAATCCTTCACTAGTGGGTAAGAGCCAGTATACAGCAGACTCGAGGTGGCACGGGAGAGAGAAACGTTTCTCTAGGCTAGACAAAGCAAGTGGAGCTTTGTGCTTGCTGAGGGGCTCCCTGGCACTCCCACAGAAGGCTTTCACTTCTTGTTTTCCAAGTGCTGAGTGAGCTGTTTGAACAGGGCGACTGATCTGATCTCTGATCCTAAAGCATCTTCACTTAATGTTGCTGAAGTGAGTCAGCTCCGTGCTTGTGTGAACATGGCCAGAAGAGGGGAACACTTCTCTCATAATTGGATTTTTTTTATTTCATCATATTACCGGGGTACAAATGTTTAGGTCACATATATTGCCCTTGCCCCACCTGAATCAGAGCTTCAAGCGTGTCCATCCCCGAAAAAGTGCGCACTGCGCCTATTAGGTGTGAATATACCCATCCTCTCCTCCCCCTCCCACCTGCCCAACACCCGATGAATGTTACTACCATATGTGCACATAAGTGTTGATCAATTAGTACCAATTTGATGATGAGTACATGTGGTGCTTGTTTTTCCATTCTTGTGATACTTCACTTAGTAGAATGAGCTCCAGCTCTATCCAGGATAATACAGGAGGTGCTAGATCAGCACAGTTGGTTCCCCTATCAAACAATGGAGAACCACAATAGTATTCAGTGCAGAAGAAGGTGAGCCATACAAAGCAGTAAATGCATTTGATAATTGCATTTTATTTTCAATTATAGTTTGGATATCAGCTATTCATCTGGGGGATAGCATAATCAGAAAGTTATCCAATGAAACTTCTTAGAAAGTGTCTGAAAATACATTAATACATCCCTGCTCTTCTAATATTTGTTGGAAAACAAAATATAAGGAAAAGGTGGACACATTTTCTTTGTATATACATATAAATGTATATAGAGAGAGCTAGAATCAACAAGCTTAAACAACAACGTTGTTTAACCAAGTCATATTAAGTAAAAAGATTATTTAGCCCTAAATCCTGTTTTCCAGTATTTTTTTCTTGTCCTTAGCAGTTCTTGGCTAGTATAGTACTTGCATGTGGAAGACATTTAATCAAAGTCTGTTAAATTAAAAATTAACCTTTCTGTTGTTGATGGCCTCTAATAGTCAGGATTTAAAATTATAAAAATAGAATTTTTATAAAAATTTCATAAAAATATGAAGTTTTAATTATATTTTTTCCCCAAAGTTTCAGTTTAAGTGGATTTTACATTTGTTTTTCTGAAAGATAACAAAAATTATGCCCTTATACATAGAATTGTAACTGCACAGAGACTATTTTGGATTTTACCAAGAAGTTTCTTATTCAGATCTCAGATAATGACTAGGGATTCTATGGGAACGACAAGGGCCTTAAAACTTCAGTCTGCTTAAACTGAGTACGTATCTCACCTTTCCTTCTGTGTGGTAGAGAATGACAGTTAGCGCTCAGTTAATATGGTCTTGGGAGAGAGGACGAGGCAAAGGCAAGTTTACAAATTATTGGTACACAGAGCTAGAGACGGCTCTCCTTTACTGGATATGAGCCTTTGGAGGGATTAACCGTGATGAAGAAGAAGACCACGTGTGTGGGGAAAGAATTCATTCTTCTCAAGAGTTAAGCAGGGAGACAGTACTGGATTAGAGGGCAGGGGGGAAGGAGAAAGGGAGAAGAGCACACTAAAAAATTGGGGACTTTCGGACCCCCTTCCTGCCTAAAGCAGATCCCTTCTCACCAAGCTATAGGAGGGTCACTCTCCTCTTCCTGCTACGTGGGAAAGATGATAGGATTAACTTGGGATAAATGATAAACCATTAAATCTACTCTGGACCTTTGAGAACTGGATTAATTTTTTACCCCTATCTATAAAAATAATCTTGTTTGAAAGGAAGAGATCCAGCTGATAAAGATTGAAATGAGTTACTTTCTTAATTTGCCTCCTACCATTTTAAGAAATGCTAAATGTAGTGCTGATTGAATGAACTTCTACTAACCCATCCACTTCCAAAAAAAATAAAAAATAAAAATAACAAAAAAACTGGTACCTTAACTTAGATAGATGACAAACGCATTAGTTTTCTTTTCTGATACTGTGGCAGGCTTTAGGAACATGTATAAAGCAATAGATTCTGACACAGCTGGTGTTCTCATTGGGAAGCCAGCAAAATATATTGGGAACAACATTGTATCAAAATAAGGGAACTTCCATGCAAGCTGAGTTGAGCAGTCAGCTGAATTCTTGTGTGCTAGTTGTCAAGGCTTGTCCTTGCATTGGATATCACTATCATTCATTCATTTATTCATTCTTGTTTTTCAAATATTCATTGACATTTTCCCTTATGTCAGGTCTCAGGCTAAATACGTGGGAAACCTTGCTGTGTAGGATTTTACAGGCATTTGGGTGAGATGAATGCATTTCGACTTTTTTGAATAATAAATTGAATAGTTGAGAGTTAACATAAATTCAAAATGATAAGTAGACAGTATCTTGGACAATAAAGCAATATTAATTAATTTTGACAAATTAGAAAAAAAATCTTTGTTTATCAATAAAGTTAACTGCTAAAGTCGATAGGGAGTATACCTTGAGGGTAGAAACAATATTATTTCCAGAAGACTGAGCATCACAGATAAGTTTTGGGGAAAAGTTCTGTTGATGGTAATAGCATACAAAATAAAACCATCAGTTGGGCAGCCATCTAGCAAGACAAACAAGATCAACTAAGGCAAATGTACATAGAATTAGTATGAGCCAATTATAATCTCTTTTTTTGATTCCATAAAGTCGTACATTTACCAAATTACTTAATAGGGCTGTAAGCAATTTATTCAAATGATTTGGGATTGGAAACTGGAACCAAAATTCAAAGTACTTTATCATATAAGAGAAAAAAAAATATGTATGAACCAGACTGTCTATTTAGAATTAAAAATTAGGTTTTTCTAAAGGCAAGTTATTCTTTGAGTTTGTTTTGAGATTCCATAGATTAAAAAAAATAGTACCTATGATAAGAGGGAGATGGGATTATACATGGTTCTGTAGGGAAATCACAGAAGAGTAAAAGATTTGATTTGTAGGTTACCTGCAGGATGATTTTTAAAAATTGGATGCAGTTTTTTTCATTGGCAGAAAAAAAGATTTAGCTATTTGGAGGCAGAGAGGTTTCTGGATATATTGCCTCTGACCTGGTTCATGTTCAAATATTTTGATCTGAAATACTGAGAAAAAAACCTACTTTTAGAATTTAACTGTAAAGCAACAAAATTATACCAGATGATTTCTAGGATCTCTTCCAGTTTACAGTTTCTATGATTCAATGACATTTTTTGTACAATATTCGTGGATTCATTTTTTATTGCATCGTTCATAAATGTTAATTACACTTTTTCTTTAGCCTTGAAAATAAGCACTAACACTACAAAATAGGAGTGAAATGATGAAAAGGTGCTCTTATCAAGAATAGTTAAGCAAAGAGGATCTGGACTCCCAGACCTGGGCTTAGATCTAACTTTGCAACTTACTAGAAAGCTTTTAAAGCTTTGTAAACCTTAGTTGCCTCATTTCTAAAATGGGGTTGTTGTAAGAATTAAATATAAAGTGCTCAGCCCAGTGCTGATTATTATTTTATGAATTTATTTTTTTCTGTTGCTCATCTTTTCAGAGTTTCTTTTGTCCTTATCACTATGTTTTCTTGATTCCATGGACCTCACATAAACAAAACATCCCCTTAGAATCCCTCCTAGTCTTGCGAATATTTTCCTGATGTGGCAGTTATCTTTGGTATTCCGCTCATGCGTAATCGGGTCCATTTTTAGCACAGCGATACTATGTATAATTAACACTTCCCATGCTAATGGTTCAGTGAGGAGTGGCCATCTGTGAACACCTAGAGTCCAGGGTATTCTTTCTAGAAGATGCTCCTTGTATACATACACAGCAGGGTTCAGCCTTTTAGAAGCCTAGATGGGAAGAGGCCTTGAAAAAAACATTTGAGCATGCATACATGATTCAGAATTCCACTGCAAATTCTATACAGCGTTTCATTATCTGCTAATGAAACTCAGCTAGGGTAAAAGAGTGTGGCTCTGGTGCTGATTTACAAAGAAAGTTAACTAGGCCTCCTTCTGCATTTCCCTAGCGATAGCGCGGAGAATTTAGTCTTAGCACACTGCCAGGAACGATTTGGGACTGTTACCTAAGAACTGGAAGTGATTTCAAATATAATTATGGGAGACTTGTAACTTGTTCAGTTTGCAGATAAACCAGTGGCCATATCCAGCAGAAGGCCATTTGTGTAATCAGAGATTTGCCCAACAGATCTAGCAAGAGAAGAGGCCTCGAAAATCAATTTTTCTAAAATGACTACAAAACATTACCTCATTGTTTTGTCCAAGCTGTGAAAATAGATTGGTTTTGATGTTTTCAGAAAGGATGAGGAGTTATCACTTGTTTCACCGTTTATCGATTACATCCCTCAGCTTAAGCAGGGATCAAATGGTTTGCAAGGTTAGCCAAGGAATTTACAGCATCGAGACAGAGCAGGACCTGCCAACTCGAAGGGGCTGATGTATTTTACTTTAAGTCTTGGCGGACTTACTAATGTATTGAATTGACAGAAAGCCAACATTTAGGTATTCCTGATGAAGTATATTGATAAATGGTAAAGAAAATCTAAATGAAAGGAACGTAGTGTTTTTCTGAACTTGTAACGGAAGCTACCATGTGGCCATCTGTGGCAGAAATCTGCACTTGTTTCTGTATCGATCTGGTCATTTTGTGACATTTGTTCTGCTCTGTGGGAATTATTTTACTTGGCTTGCTCCTTCTGCACTCTGAATTACCTTATTTCTCCAGACAAAAATTCTTATCAATATAGAAATCCAAGGTTTTTGTAGCCTTGTGAGTATCATTTGTTGAAGCCACAGGGTAGTGATAAGTGAACATCATTATTCTTCTACTGATTCTGAATTTACTGTTGGATCATTTTTGATCAAAATGCGAGCTTTCTCCTTAGATTGTTTGTTCTAAATTTGTTTTCTACCAAGCAAACCAAACACCTGGAACACACACACACACCCATTCTTTGCCTGTGCTTTCTGTGCTTGTTTGGGAGAAAGTGACGGTTGCTTTTGGCAGATGTACAGGATCAAGGTGGCCTTTTTATCTTTTTACCCTCAAGGAGTCAGTTTCTCAGATGAAGGAAGTGGTGAAGTTAACAGAAATTGTAGCCCTACCCTGAAATAAAAGTTAAGCATAGTAGACATAATAAACTTGTTTATTAATTGTCAAACATATTGACTTTGTTAAAGCATTTGAAAGAGAAATTTAGAGACAATGATTAATTTTTATTAATTAGATGTTAAATCTTATTTCATAACCTGAAGTAACCTAACAACCAAAAGTAAGCTTTTATTTTTTTGTTTGTTTTCCCATTTGTCTAACTTGCAGAAATGGAAAATCTTAGCAATACTATTTATAGGTAAATATAAGGATTTATTTGATGTTAATGTGTTTTACCTTATGTACAGAGAATATATTGCTACAAATTTCTTAACCACATGTCCAATGCACCACATGTGTTAGTTAGCTTTACTTGGATAAGCATTGACCCAGGACCAGGAGATTAGCTTTAATTTTATTGTTGAGAATTTTTTTTCTAAAGAGAGAACAGAATAACAAAATAAAATAAATATGCATACTGTTTGATAAATATATATGTATGTGTATATTGATATACGAGTTTATAATTTATACATTAAGCTTATTTAAGGTATTAATTTATATATCAATATCAATTTGAGATATTATAGAAAGATTAACCTATATTACTATGAATGATGAGATGACCCAGGCTAGAATATTTTCTATTTATTTTCTTTCCGAATTCACTGCTTTTCACTGCTAATGAACAACATCCTATTAAGGATAAGGTTACAGATGAGAGTCAGTAAAGAAAGGAAACTTGCATATGTAGAATATGCATGGTTGATATTTCATAATCTGAAATATTAAAAGAATACTGCAAAATTTCAAAACAAACTAATCTCAAAATAAATTTTATTTTACTTTCATTTCAAAATTATTCTTAAAAAATAGCATCTGAAAAGTGGAGTTGAGGGTTACAGATTTCACTAGACAGAAAGAGTTAGGCAAACTCTGTTTGGGATGATTAAAGGGGAATGCAGATTTTCCCCTGGATTGTGTACCAAGAGTCTCCAGTGTAGGATTCTAAAATCCATGGAGATATAATAATGATCCCTAATCAACAAGATTGGATATTCTAAAGATCAAGGAAAATTTTAAAATAAAAATTGGTAAGCATTAGAGCTAAAATTGTAAACACAAAAATGTGTACAAAGATCTGTAAGTTTTATTCATAATTTCCCCAAGCTGGAAACAAGACAAATGTCCTTCACCAGATGGATGGATAAACTGTGATGTCCAGACAATGAAATACTACTCAGCAAGGAAAAGGAGTGAAATCCTCATCCACACAATAACTTGGATGGGGCTCAAGGGCATTATGCTGAGTGGAAGAAGCCTATCTGCAAACATTGCAGACTGCATCCCATTTATATAACATCCTAAAATGACTAACCTATTGTGGCAAAGAACAGATTAGTGATTTCCAGAGGATATGACAAAGGGAAGGGTGCAACTATAAAGCCATGACAAAAGGAGGATTTTTGGGGTGATAGAACTGTTCTGTAGCCTGACAGTGGTCGTGGTTGTGCAAGCTTATACATATGTTACCATTCATAAAACTGTATAGCCACCAGCAAGTCAAATTTACCGTATACTTTAAAATTTTAAAAAATCAGAATTGTGCCATTTGTAGTTATATCGAGTAACTGGATTCACACAATTATATGGGGTAAAAACATCAGCTTATATAAATAAATAAAAGATGCTTTATTTCAAGCAAAAGGGGAAAAACAAGGTTGTCCATGAGAAGGGTTCTTCATAAATGGTCCTTATTCCATTTGCTCCAGACATGAATCCTAGGCAAATATTGAGCGTTAAAAAAATATGCTTGACGTAATCCTACCCTGTGCTATCCATGGCACCCTGCCCCTATTTCCTCATTTGTTGTTCATTTTAGAATCCTCTTTTGTAATCTTTTTGGCTTTCAAAATGATGTTCAGGGGCAGGTTTGTCCTTTTCACTTAGGACTAGCTGTGTAAGACCGATAACCCTAGGACTCTCACCCAGATACCTCCCAAGTACATGCACCAGCCCTCAGGAATTGCCATCCACTCACCGCTCAGATAGCTTGGTGATGGCTACCTCAGGGCCTCTGAAGGAAGCCCATACCATTCTGAAGTAGCTATAATTTTTAAAGACACCACGGTCTGTAGAAGTGCCTGGAAGTTCAAGTCTCCAGAAGTGTTGGCAGTTTAATTCTAGCCAGAGTTCTGATCAGGTAATATCAATAAACATCTGTTGAATGGATGCATGTGTTTCTCCCAGTGAAAGATAGTCAATAACTAATACATTTATAATGTTAAGTATGTGTAAAGTACACTTTTAAGTGTTTTATGTATATTAACATGTTTACTCCTCCCAACCAAATGTGAGACAGGGACTCACTATTTCCATTTACAGATGAGGAAACTGAAGCGCAGAGACATTTAGTGACTTGCTCAGAGTCATTGGTGGAGTCAGGCTTCAAACTCTGGACGTTCTGCTTTGGAGTCCAAGTAGTTAAACCACTATATGACATTTTCTCTGTTTTTTGTTTTGTTTTGTTTTTGTCTTCTTTTACAACAGACTGATACATTTGTTCATATTGCATTTCAGTTTACACATGACCCACCCGCCCTGAGATAATTCATAAACCCTGGTACAGAGCTGACCTTGTTGCACCAACTGAGCAATGCATTCGGGTGTAGTCTTTGAACCTAGTCACATAGGGTTCCATCTGTGGAATCTGACAGTGTAGACACAAGTGTGGAGAGAGTTGCAGCCGCGGGCAGAGAGAGAGGGCAGCCGAAATGCCTAGTGATACCTGAAGCCCGGTGGTGCTCTTGTGCAGGCACACATGTCAGCAAGCTCAACAGTAAGATGTTTTCTGCTCTGTGGATGTTTTCGCCTTGCAGAACCAGGAAGCTGCTTTCATGTCGGTCAGACCTGGGTGCTGCCTGGTTAAATGAGGAGCTCTGTCAAGAGGAAGCTTGTCTGAGAAGCCTGCTACTGGCCTGGTGAGGATGCTTTTCCAGCCATTTTGGGTGAGCAGAGAAGGATTGAGGGATATAGAGAAGCACCCTTTTCCCATTCAACTTGAGGAGCAGACGGGGTTAGGGGTGAATAAAAATCCAGTCTAGATCTTAGAAATAGAGAGGCTTTCCTTAGATTCAATTCAAAACAGCTCTGTCTTTTGTTGGACTTTGATAATATTCCTATAGAAATTCTTTTTTCTGAGATAGTCTTAGTCAACTGAGTCCTAAAAGGCAGGTGTGGATTGAGGTTGCACCAGCCGTAGGGTCTGCTCTGTTCCTTTAAGTAATCTTCAAGCCCGAGTCCCAGCATGCTGGTGAAGGTGAGACTCCATAAACCTTGGAAACAATTCTTCCCCCAGGTAGGACAACATTCTGGCCTTGGGCTAGAGGCCATGCATCCACTTAACAGTAACAGGGGCTTCTGTAGCTCATTTGCTTCTCAGTTTTAAGATTACTATAGAACCAAGTATTCAGTATGCATTGCTGTATTTCAGTGTTGATATCTGAGGCAACTTCACTGTTGAAAAGTAAGTGCCTGTTTCTGCTTAGGAATAACTCTCTTAGGATTAAATATGTAGGTATTACGTGGTTTTGCATCTTCCTTTGATAAGTATGCATGATTGCATTTGTGGGTGTTGCGTTTGCTTTTTGGTGAAGGAATTATGAAGTACTGTGTTGGAAGGCAGTGAACACGTTAATGGGTTTTTGAGATCTGTATTTGAACAATTTTAGTACCATTTGACCTTGAGCAAGGACTTATGCTTTCTGAACCTCTCTGTCTCTGCATCTCTGTCTCTGTCTCTGTGTGTGTGTGTGTGTGTGTGTGTGTGTGTGTGTGTGTCTTGCTCCATCTCTCTTTCTTTCATATCTGTGAATGATTAGTTGTAGTAAAGCTTAAAAACTATCTGCAAAGTGTTCCTTTTGGCATTTGGCACATAAAATGAGCAATGAAAACACAACATGGTGGTTATTATTTTTTACTATGGGCTAATGTATCTTTGTTTAAGTTGAATTAAATATGAACAACTATGAGAATTTGTGGTCATCATCATCAGGGTACGGACTTTGTGATTTACTTTTAAAAAGTGATACGCAGTATCAATTTCCCTCAGCTACAAAGACTGTTCCCAAGGTTTTTCTCCTGTGACTTACCAGGAAGTCTTATGAGGAAAAAAAGTAATTTCAACATGATTGTAATTCCAGCACAGCCATAGAGGTAAATATATGTCTATGAAATGAAGCACTTGATGCCTTTCAGTAGCTGCCTTTTAGACAGGGTCTTTTCTGAACTGATCCCTGTCTGTATCCCAGGCTCTGGTGTGTAAGGCTGGACTTGTGCTGTGCTGAATTTCGGGAGCAAGTGTGCAGATTTTTCTCCCAGTGTGAGGAGTGAGAGGTGGAGTACAGGCCAATCTTCTGCAGCTGGTAGGAGCAATTAGCAGCTTCATGAATTAGGGTCTTGTTTACCCTGTTGTCCAAGATAATCATTTGTTTGTTTTAACTAAGATGCTCTATCTTCATCAGAGGCATCAATCCTCATATTTAAATGATAAGGTCTTTGAATCTCATAGATAATGTTTGGATTTCACAGCAGAAACCCTGTCACAGCACATATTTTCTCTTGCTGACTTTGATAATCAAGACATGAGTTACATAAATTTCAAATTTTTCTTCAAATGGGTATGAAAATATGTGATATATTCCAGTAACTTTTTTGATACAGACCCACTTGAAGACTTTTTATATGAAGTCTCAGCACACACACATACATGCACGTGAACACACACACCCCTCATGAACACTTACTTGCACACGCATATGTAAAATGAAATTTTACAAAATGAGACATAGCCTTACCGTGAGTAATGTGCTCTAACAATCCTTACCTGTTCTGTTCTAGTCTATTTAATTGCACTACATCTATTCCACTCCACTCTGTGTTTTATTTGCTTCATTATAAAAATTCAGATTATAGCCAATGACTTGACTTCTTGATTTACCATCAGGTCACACCTAAATTTTGAAATACATGAACATGTGTATAAATTTACTTATTATTCTATTTGCTCTCCCCGTCTTTGTAGAAAGGAACACACCTGGCATTACCGTATTTTTTGCTCTTCAGCTATGTGTGATCTTAATACAATGATCAAAATATATTGTTCTTCCCACAGAGTAAATGCCAGTTAGTATGCTTTGAACATAAGAATGATGTCTAGTCTCTCCATAAGTACTTATTGATGCATCAGATAAATTATTTTGTAAATCATAGGTGTAAGTCATTATTAAACTAGATCCAATTGTCCCAAAAAAGGGACTTTTTGCATAAGGTAGTCAGTGCATACCTAGAAAGTGTTTGCGATCTGAATTGTTCTTCATATAACCACAGCATACAAGCTCAGTTAAAAAAAAAATCTTTAACAATTGCTTAAACAATTAGAAGACATTCAAAGAAGACATTTATGTTTTTAGAAACATTTATTAATTTTCTGCATGTTCCAGACATAACAGGGGTCCCTTGGTGGGTTCCGAAGACCCAGAGATAAACAGAGCATAGTTCCTGCCCTTGGGGAACTTACAGTCAACTCCCAGATAATTTCAAAAACTCTCGGATAAGTGGTGAAGTGCAGGTGTGGAGCCTGATAGAGGCCTGGAGGTGAACACAGAGTAGGAGCAGACGGCGGGAAATGTGTGGGAGATAGCTAGGAGATTCGTTAGGGAAGAGGTGACTCCTGAATCTCATTTTGTTGGTTAATATATAGGCTTCAAGCAGTGATCCGTCACATGTTGTAAGATGATTTCCTCAAGAGGAAACCTTTGGAGAATGGAGGTGGCTGGGGTGTGATTCTAACTGGTGGGGGGATTCTTGCTTTATACCAAAAGCACTATACTGTTCACGAGCAGCTCAGTCAAAAGACACGTGGGCCCTGAGGACACCTGGGTGTGTAAAGATTCAAGTAAGTTCTTGTAATAAAAACATCACAGAACTGTTTTGTGACAAGTGTCACAGGTGTGCATTGCACCATCTGCTGGCACAGGGAGAGCATGAGACGCGTTGCCAAAGATCAGATCGATGCTTTACTCCCGACGAGCCTTCCTGGTGTCCTTCTCAGGGATTCTCAGCTTATGGACCTTGACTTTCTTTCTCTTTTGACCAAAGGCAATACAAGAGGTGATTTAATAAATAATTGTAAGGTATCACTTCTACGTTACTGAAAATTCTTTTAAACATTCCCACTTGCGTGGTTCTCTTCATTTCCTCCAGGGAAACACCAGGGGCTGGTCTATTCACACATCTGAATAATGAGCAAGAGGATATCTATAGATGGCCGGCCTGGCCACCTGAGGACCTCTTGCTCTCCTGCATCTCTTTCTGTTTGCTCTTGAATTCAGCTTCTGACTCTGGTCCCATCCTTCCAGGTGTGAGCAGTCTGAACTCTTGACTCTGCTTCCCGCCACCCACAAACACAGCCGGAATGTGCGTCTCACTTCACTTCCCTCCTTAGCCCCTTCAAATCATCTTTGATATTAGCTGTAGCCTGTGCCCTCCAAATCTGCTGTGCCAGAGAAGGGGCTGGACAAGGAAAGCCATGCTTGAGCTCTCAGGGAAAGAAGGAAAAACATTGCCTCTAACTCTTCAGTGTGTGTGAACTACAGGTTACGATGATGACTAACTTCATTCTCAAAGTTCACTTCTTTGTGGGCAAGTATCATACTCTAAAGGAGAATTACTAACTTTTGAATAAAGATTTTAAACAAATGTTTCCATTCTTACTTGTGCAATGTTACTCTCTTCATCTTATTGGATGAGAATTTTTTTTTTGTATCATGAGTTAGTCTAAATTAACTTTCTCTTGAAAATCAATGAACTACTCAATAAGGATTCCTTTTGGAATTAATTCACTGTTTAACATACTTAATGAAAAACAGAGAAAATAAGTACTTGGAAATCTAAGTTGAATAACTCCTTGTTTTTAGCAGATTGTAAATTTCTTGAAGGCAAGTGCTGGATGGACTATGTCTGTCTTTGAACCTCTCACAATTTTTAGCAGAATGCCTTGCACCTAGGACGAGCTGGGTAGATAATTGTCTGGCCATTCCGCTGGCATTAACAAGGTCTGATTACACACATGGTCACATACACGTGGATTATCTGTACAATTAAAACTGGGTCCTCAGTCGGGTGTGATGGCTCACGCCTGTAATCCTAGCACTCTGGGAGGCCGAGGCGGGTGGATTGCTCAAGGTCAGGAGTTTGAAACCAGCCAAGAGCGAGACTCCATCTCTACTAAAAATAGAAAGAAATTAATTGGCCAACTAAAAATATATAGAAAAAACTACCCGGGCATGGTGGTGCATGCCTGTAGTCCCAGCTACTCGGGAGGCTGAGGCAAGAGCATCGCTTGAGTCCAGGAGTTTGAGGTTGCTGTGAGCTAGGCTGACGCCATGGCACTCTAGCCTGGGCAACAGATCAAGACTCTGTCTCAAAAAAAAAAAAAAAAAGCGAAAGAGGAAAAAAAAGAAAAAGAAAAGAAAACTGGGTCCTCTAAAAGACTAAGTGTTTTATTTACTTTGACTAATTTAAATACAAATCTCATCCTTGTAAAACATCAGATACTGAATATAATTTAATGCTCTCTTATTGAATCATTTTCATAGTATGAAAATCAGTTATTGAGCTGTGCTCATGGGAATGATGATTCTTGCTGCTAAAACTTCACCTACCCCAGGGACATCCACAGGAGAAATGGTGAACAATGGAACAAAAAGAGGAAAAGAGATAAAGTGTCTCTGTGAGTCCTTACTAGTAAAGTTCATGGAATACTGCTCAGCACATAGGGACATGATGTGTTAGTTGCTATTATAATTGCTTAGCCAGTTCCTTTATTAGAATCTTTGAACTGCTAATGTACATGCTCTGCATGGAGCATTGAAACTTGCAAATAAATACAGCACAGAGAAATCAGAACACTTACAAATTTCCTATGACCAGCTATAAAATTCAAAAAATCAATAGTATTCAATTCTAATTGACATTTTTATATCCTGTCTCATCCCTAAAAAGAGTGCTTTAGGTAGCCAACTAAATAACATATATTTCCTGGGAAGAAAGTGAGGCACAGCTGGTGGCTTTTAACTTGTTGTGTGACCTTGGACAAGTTTCTTGGTCTTACTGAGTATCAGTTGTCCCATGTGTATTAATGGAAACTATTTGTGGTTGTGAGGGAATAAATGAGATAATTTCTATAAGCTTATTGATATTTTGTAGGCACTAATATGTTATCATAATATCTTGAATATCTATTATGTATCAGGCATAGTGTTAGCAGCTGGTGGTTTTGAAATTAAATTTGGAATGTAACTTTCGGAGGGGCCACAAATGGATTTGAAGTTAGAGAATTATATAGCATTATAGTAGTGTCTGAGTGTTAGAGGTAAAAATAACATCAGAATTCATGTGTAAATAAGAGTTTACAATTTTAGGGAGAATCATTTTTTTTTTTGGTCCCATATAAACCAACTCAGAAGTATCAGTTGGCATACAAGTGTGTGTTGTGTGTACATGTTTTAATACCTTTCTACACATTGCAAGATTTGGAGCAGTGATGAGAAGTCAGGGGTTAAAGAGGTGATTTAGAGTTGCTAACAATGGTTTAAAGCCAAGCAGTGGTTCTTAACCTGGGTCTTCTTATCTCCATAAAGTGTTTTCAACCTTCCAAAGGGATGTCCTGCAGTGTTGCAGGTGGGATTCCGGGAGGCAGACTCTGAGATAGAGTTTAGTATGCAGGATGTTTACCAAGAGGAGTCTGATAAACATCCAGGGAGGTAAACACCAGATAGGGAGGTAGGAGTGGACAAAGGGAGAAGGACAGCTACAGCTCAGGCCAGAGGATGGGGACAGCCCCAGCCAACCCTGCAGGAAGCTCTGCAGCCAGCATGGCCTTCAGAGTGTCCTAGACAGGGTAGAGATGCCAGGCCTCACAGTCCCCCCTTGATCAGTCCTTGGGTTACTGGATGTGGACTACCCCAAGAAAGAGTGTGGCATCAGGTGACTCAGCAATCTGCAGACAGCCGAGAAAATCCTTCAAGAGGCAACAAGTCCTTAAAGGGAGAATTGTATCCATCACCTGAGGTCTACCAGAAAGGTAAAAAATTAACAACAGATATTCTTCAACATTCTAGAGCAAATGTATATCAATGCCTACCCCAGAGTTGAATAAAAATTGTGCATTGCTGCTAGGGAGCAAAGCCTTTACTAGATGTGGGTTAGCTTTTCAAAGAAGGTGTGATCTACGTGAGGTTTTCAAACCCTCACATTCTCCCTGGAAATAATAATCAATCACCTACAAATCACACTGTCTCCTATTTGGACTGAAGCCCAGTTTGGGTGCATAGTATTTGCATGTGACAGTGATTAATCCCAGAGAAATTTTTATACATTGAACTTTTATTATGGAAATTTACAAAAATGTGCACGGACATAGATAATTGTGTAACAAATCCCCATGTACACATCATGGAGCATCAACATTTTGCCCTTCTTGTTCCAGAGGAATTTTTAATAGGGTAAAGCACAGCCTCCTGTGTTGATCAGACAGAGCTGGACTGATGTGCCCTCAGAGCGGGGTGAGATTTCACAATGTTTGAAGTCACCAGCGTCTCTTAATAGCGCTGACGTGAGTGCAGTTGAAGCTGTCAGAGCCGTGGTTCTGGGAAGTGGCGTGCCTACCCCTACGGTCCTTTGGAGTAGTGCATGCCCATCCACTCCCATTTCCACTGACCCGGCTCGGCAGCTGGGCCGTGGGAATTGGATTTGAACCTGGAATGTGTGCTGACGCCTGAGGCTGTCTTGTGTTCCATGGCACCCAAGAAGGCTGTGCCCTGTGTTACAGGCCAAGAAAGGTACAGTACATTTAACATGTTTGCTTCATTTTTGTAACTACGTTGTGTAACTGAGGGGCCTCCTGGAAATTAGTGCACATGGAAGTGATTTGTCTAATCTTCTGTGCTCTTGGCAATTTTTCAGCCCAATATAAAACCAAAATCAAAATTTCTGTTTAGGAAGGGAGTATTTTAAAAAAAAATTTGCATAGGATATTTAAAGCAATGTTTGGAATCTTACTAGAACCCTACAACTTGAATATCTAAATTATTTATTTTTTAAGTTTGATTTTGTTTTTAATTGACACAATAAATTCACATTTATGGGGTACAGTGTGATGTTTTGATATGAATATACACTGTGTAATGATCAAATCAGGGTAATTGGCATATCTATCATCTCAAACACTTATTATTTCTTTGTGGTGAGAACATTCCAAACCTGTCTTTCTCAGTATTTTGAAATATACACTATATTGTGGTTAACTATAGTCCCCTTACTGTGCAATAGAATGCCAAAACTTATTCCTCCCCACTGACTGTAACTATGTACCTGTTCACCAACCTCTCTCCCCAACACACACCCCCAGTCTCTCCAGGGTCTGGTAACCTCTGTTCTACCATTTCTGATTCCCCACCAGTTCAAGTCCCCAAGTGGCTCTGCCAAAGCATTCATCATGACATCCCAGCCCTGTTAGGCAATGCCTTTGCTGGGCTCTGTCTTCTGCACGAAGAGCCCTCCTGGTCTTCCCAGGAGTGAATCAGCAGTCCATGTTACCCCTTTGAATTGAGCAGGAATTTGTTGGTTGTTTGGCTCCTGTGCAGGTGGTGGGGGGGGGTTGCAGCAGTTGCGGTTCCTCTTTGAGATGGGGGCTCAGCTGTTTCCTTGGTCACGCGCCCCTAGTAAGTGCCTGGAGGAGGCAGGAGGCCAAGAATACAGCTGAGACTTGAGCTGCAGCCAACTCCCAGCAGCTGCTACTCTGTTCTCTGAGCTGGAACCAACCCCAGGCTGCTATGTGACCTGATCTGGCATTTGGGGAGGGGCTTCCCAGGAGTGTCACTTGCACATTCTGAGTGACTTAACCCACCTGCTATTGTGTGTGTGTGTGTATGTGGCCTATTTTAAGTAATATTTCTCCAACATTCAAATTACATGAAAAAATTTGGGCCACTGGAAAAAAAAAAAAAAAGACCTTTCACTCCTTTGGGGACTAATGAACTTGTAGATCTTAAAGGATTTTAAAAGATAAATCTAAAGGTACAATCCTAACTCAGAATGTATGAGTTAATATAAGCATATCTTGGTTTATATTTGTATTTGTGTACATATGCACAAAAACTGGTTGGAAAGAATACTGGACTAGCAGTTAAGAACTGAGTCCTAATTTTTGTGTGGCTTTTACTTACAGAAATATGTGATTCTGGACAATACATTTGCCCTTGGGCTAAGCTTTTTTAAAAAAAAAAAATATGATAGCAAAATAACAAACCTCTCAGATCAAATTATGAGACCTTGTATTTTGAAGGAAAAAAAACCTGAAGAAGTGAAAAGTTCTGAGCAAAATGCTGTACATGGACAGGCTACAGAATCAAAATGTGTACTTAGATCACACACACACACACACACACACACACACACACACACTTGCATTATCTATTTCTATATTGCTTTCGTTGATAGTCTTTTAAGATGACTTACCATAGAGTTGTTTTACATAATATAAACAGATCCATTTGGAGGCAAAAGATTATATAAAGCATTCTGGATTTAGTCATTTCCTATGTTTGAGAAACAAGAAAAAAAATTCTCTAGTTAAATATCACAGGAGTTCATGAACCCATCCTCCTATTCAAAAGCACTCCTGCTGATGAAGAGCTACTTAATGAACCCTACTCAATTTTTTAAAGAATTAATACAACTTCCTCCTCAAATCTCCTGGAGGGCAGGGCTGTATTCTATTCATCTTTGTGATGCTTGTTCCCACCAAGGTACTTCATAAGTGCATGTAGGATAACATTTATCTTGTTCATTAATGGTTTTCAAAGGAAAAATGATAGGATATGTGTGTTGTTAGGGTTTCTAAAGTAGCCAGGTCATTGTTCATCCTCCGATTGCTCGGCTGGTCTTTGCCCATTTCCTCAGACCCTCAACTCCAACCTTTCCCCTCAAGAAACAGAAGCTGGAGGCAGGAGCTGATCCAAAGCAACCAACCTATTTAGGGACTGCTCAGTAAGGGGGAGGTCAATAGATAGTGTATATGAAGAATGCTACAAATGTCTACAAATGTCACCTACGTATCCTCCATTGGATCTAAACCTACTAAGCAGAAGGGAATCTGATTTCTTTTCAGGAAGTTACAGGGTCTCCTCACACTCTCTTAATTTTTCCTAAAATTTTTTTGTTGTTTTCTTGTAGACGGAAGTAAGCTTAAAACAAAATATTCCAGGCAATGGCTCCACACAAAAAAATATCCTTGAATTCTTATGACATTTCAGCCCAGGCATACTTAGAATTATTCTTGACTTTGTTTTTAATGAATTCGAGTTGCTTTGATTTTGACATTTATTCTAAGCGCAAAACATATTTTATGATAATTTAAATGTTTATTTAATTAGTCTTGAGATTCTTTTGCGTTATTAAAGTAGTTTTTTAAAATTCTGTTAAATTATTTGGTTGTGTGTTTTAGTTTTGTCTTTGACATTTATTTAAAACATGCCTTTTCATAGACTAAATTCCTTTTATTGCACAGCTGATTAGATGCACTTATTCTTTAATTTTAGTTTTATTAACAATTCTTTTCATTGTCTTTACTTTCCTATTTTCTGATTAGATGGATAATTACATTGCAACCACAAACATGCTTTGCAGTGTGATTAACACTGCAAATAGGCATTTGAATTCATTTACTATTTTTTAGTCTCTTTGCAATCTTTATGCTTACTTTTTCTGAATATACAACAGGCTTATTTGAGAAGATTTGGGAAGACTAAAACAGGCATTTGCCCTTGACTGTCCACCTGAATCGCCACTGGGATCACATTGGCATGCCTTTATTATTTTGTTGCTAGGCTTGCAGACACTGTTAGCCTCACTTGTTTCAAAAGCATATGGATAAAATTGAAGTCCTGGAATCAGTCTGCCAGAATTTGACCTCTGTCCCACCCCTTTCTAGAGTGAAATCTTGGGTGTGACCCTTAATGAGTCTGTGACTCAGCTTCCTCTCCTCTAAAATGTGACTATTTAAGGGTTACTCCTTTTATCCCATATTCTTTAATCAAAACAATGTCAGGCAGAGTGAGTATCCAATAGACATATTAAAATTGTTTTAAACTTTACCTTATATATATTAGCATTTAACTTTATTTTTTTGTAAAACATCTACTTGCACCGTAGTAAAACTAGTTTTCTTAACCAGCATGATTTCTGGGAGTGATAATGATAATGGGGAACTAATTGTTAGTCTGAGATTGAGACCATGGTGGTTTTACATTATGATTAGGTGCCATAATCTCATGCCTGCTAAAATTTATTTATCCATTCATTAAATAAGTAATTCGTCAAATAATTACCAAATGCCAGGCATTCTACTGGGTGTTTTGATACAATAAAAATAAGGATATTTCTTGTCTTTATATAATTTATGTTAGAATAGGATAAATAACTTAAAAATTTTTCTTGAATAATCAGCAGTTCTTTTTGCAGTGACCCTTAAAATCTGGGCTCTCTTTGTAGCTTTGCTCATTTCTTAATGCATTTTGCAGAGGTGCTAGATTAAAAGAAGAGAAAAAAGCATGTAAGAGTCCTTCTAGTTAATTAAAGGAAAATGTAATCTAGTCTGAAAGGGGATTATAATGCATGACAACTTAATTTATAATGACATTTTGCAATGGCATTGGTAAAGCATCACTCCAAAAAAATGCACTTTGGAAGTCAGCAAAGGAGCAGACATTTTTACGACAGCATATAGAGTCTTTGGCACTTGAACATCACCTGCAGCACTTTCTTCCTTAAAAAAAATAAAAGAAAAGAAAAAGAAAAAAAGAAACTCATGAAGAAAACAAATTTCCTTCTCAGAAGATTGACAGTTTCCCTTTTTCAGCACTATCTTGTTACTTTTCATTGTAAGGTATCATCTCTGACTTTGTTTTTATCCATTTTGGGGGAAGAGTAGTCATAAATACAGAAGTGTGCATTTTTGTGGAAGCATGTATCTAAAGAAAAAACAGGAGCCTGAAAATCAGCATTTTTAGTAATTGAATGGGCAGCATTTGTTTTCAGTTTTGCTGAGTCACCTTAAGTTCGGCACCCTGGTGAGCCCAGTGGATCTTCAGTGGAGCAAATAGCTGGTGTGTTGTGCTGGCTGGCATGCCATCATCCCCTTGCTCTTGCTGAGATCGCTGAAGTTTAGAGCAGTCATGGCCAGACTTGGGATTGGCCACTGTGGGCATGCCCAATCCCCATGGGAATGATCAGGCCACAGAGTTATCGGCAGGGAGCCAGTGCTCCCAGAATTAAAAACAGAACCTACCAGGCTTGAGGATAGTTTCAGACCACACAGGATTCCAAATACCTGGAGTCTACCATTTGCACATTTGTAAATAGCCAGGATTCAAATTATACAAATTACACAGACACACATAACTATTTAAAATTAGAATACTAATAATGCCTTGGGAGGCAAAAAATAGTCATTTATGTAAATGTGCTTAGAATTCTTTGATACTTTTGCATTCAGATTACTCTCTTGTCATCATGTCGATGACTTTTGAGAAGCAACAGGATCCTATTGTGTTCTTTACTTTCTTCATATCTTCTTTTTTTTTTAGTGAAAATGTGTAACCATTTGAAGTGTAGAACACATTTTCCTATATACCATACTTTAAGAAATACAGGGAAATGCTATTTCTAACATACTATTTATCTGTAATTATAGACAATGTTCTCTCTCCTAGTTGCTAGTAATAAGGAATGAATGACTCTCTTTGTTTTCTTAGTTTTAAGTCTATTTGTGAAAATTGAATTTTGTTGCAGCCTGCATCAAAAATTCCTCCAAATATTTCACATTCTACTTTCACACATTAATTTTGCAGGAGAGTTTTTGACAGTTGGGCTCCCCTCCCTCTTTACCTCCCACCTTCCCTCCTTCTCTTTCTTCCTTCTTCCTTATTATCATTATGAGTAAAGAAAGCTTGTGATTTTTCCCACTGTGTAATTTCTTCCCCATGTTTAGGCCTTGGAGTTTTTATTAAAGAGGTCATATCCAACAACAAAAAAAATCCACTTCTGAAAGTGCCTTGATATACATTATGAATGAAACTACTGACTTTTCCTTTCTTATCTACGTTTAAAATCTTGAAGGTTTCACAAATAAGCCCACAGCTCAAAAGCTGAGTATTACATGTTATATAAGATTGACAGATATTTCATTTCCATAATATATCAAATCATAAATTTAATTCTTTGCTGGATAATTTCACCCTGCCACTTTCCACATCTGTAGCTTGAGTGTACACTCTTGCAAAACTTTTAACAACCATGCTTTCTTGTGTTTCTATTCTTTTGTGTAATAGCATATTTTCAGCCCCCATTGCAGGGATCAGGTTGTTCTGCTTTGTTGTAGGGAAGCTACATCATATTTGACTTTTAAGTGGTTGCACATTAGAGACATCAAAGTGGGTGTGTTAGCTTCACATCCTTCTCCCTGCAATGTCAGTTTGCATTGGGCCCACTAGCACTTCAATCTTCTATTGAAGTGTCTGAAAAGTGCTCTTTAAGGTTATTTTGTCTATTCATGCCAACCAGGTACAAAGCTCACAGCCCCTTCCAGGGCCTTAGCTCAGGTAATATAGAATCCATGAACAAAAGCTCCCAAATCTTGCACTTCATCATTAGGCATCTTCAGAAAATTCTTGAACACAACTTAACCTTTTTCCTTCAATAGTCATGGTACCACTGAGCCTTCGGACAAGACACCAGCATCTTTCATAACCTAAGTTCAGACTGACTGTTTGCCTTCCAAATATCATCAATAGTTTCCGGCAGTTCCTTCATTTAGAATGATTTGGGAATCTGCTTTTGCCCCTTTCTTCAGAAACAAGTGATGCTAGCAGGTTCTAATAACTTACAGAACTTATACCAGCTTTTATTTGTATAAGATCATTAAAATGTATTAAACATTTTAAGATGTGGGGTATTACAAAACGGAAACAACCCTTCTCCTCAACTCTGGCTTCTTAGGATTGAAAGGCCTGGTTGGCAGGTTTGTGCAGGGAGCAGCCAAGTAGTGGAGTCTATCACGTAGAAGACATTCCTCTGAAAATGCTTTTAGTCTTAAATGCAATTAACTCCTTGACTTCCCCTTCAAGCAAGAATGTTTTGTTTGAAAAGAAAAAAGAGAGAGAAAGAATGTTCCATAAAATGAGGCTTAAGGTAGGGAGGGGTGACATCACCGTGCCATGCCAGTCGTTGAGGCAGACAGTGGTCATGTGATTGCCATTCTAACACTGAATGGTGGTGCCAGGCCAGCTTTAAACTGCAGACTCTCTCTTTCAAATAACCAACCATGTACTTACTTTAGGGTGCTTTCTAAGCAGGGTATCTGGGGTCCAATCAGCATTGCCACAGATGGCCCCAGAGCCAAAATACTGCCCGAGACAGATGCACAGCAATTCAAAAGGCTTAAGTAGGAAATAACCTTCTGACCAAGCTCTGGAAATGTTGCAAAAACACAGATTCTGCTCCAGGTTCCTAAAAATGTTTTCCTCCCAGGAATGTATCCATTTCTCCTCTCAGCAAACTGGTGTCCATGGTGTTCCTGCTCTGCGTTACACGACAGTTGGCAGATACACTGGCCTGAGGGTCCTCTGTCCAGGGGACTTAAGAGTCCAGTGCTGACATTCCTCAATAGGAACATTTCTTCAGAATGATTGCATTTAAAGTATGGCCCCAATACAAGCCAAACCCTTGATGGCTTAGAAATAAAGACTTAGGGATATTCTTTTACACATTTGCTTTCATATGCCATACATTTGTTCCACCCAAGGAGCCATAGAGCTCCTTTTGCCACCCTGGCTGCTGACCTTGTCTCCCAGGAATGGAGGCATCAGATGAAACAGTTCTGCCATCCTTCCTGCAGAGAATGAGATCCTAAACGTGGACGTTTCTCCTGCAGTGCATCCCCACCCCTTCTCAGGTAGTTCTGCTGTTACTCTCTTGCATCTACCATTTAAATAGGCTTATAGAGATATAATGCTGGTGAAGAAAAATTCCAACACATTGTTACTAACCAAAAAATAGGCCAATGTTCAATGAATTCATTTGTTGTATATTTCAAGTGCATCTTATTACAGGAAGTCTGAGGACAGTCAGAATTATTTCTTGAATGTTTTTCTCCATCAAGTATGTTGATCTCAGTAGCGGCGTTTTTGTTTTCATGACTGCGTTTTCAGTGGTGTCAATATGAACTTTTGTGTGGCACTGTACTAGGCAGGTGTAGAGAAAGAAGACAAGCAAAATGGGGGGAAAGTCTCCAGCACTTATGAAGGGGCAGAGCAAGCACATGTGAGGAGGCTATATTATCCTCCCCTTTGTAACAGAAACACCATTGCACCTGAACTGGGTGGCACTTCCTCCTGAGGGGAGAGATGACACTTAGGCGAGGATTTTGTCAAAGTGAGCACTCAGAAGAAGCTTCATATAATGACTGAAAGAAGTCAACTTTGGGAGGAAGGAGACACACTGCTTCTAGGGCTTCTTGTTGCATAAAGATGTGAGCAAGGCCTAGATGACTGGCCAGTTTAATTATGATAAATCACGCATTTGATTGATGCCATCACTTTCTCAGAAAAACTCAGAAAGTCCGAAGAGCGAGCCTGGAGACACTCATCTGCGTATACATCTTTACTTTAGAGGTTCAGCATTCTCCTTTTATCTTTAATGAGAACATACTTCCCATTGTCCCTGTTTTCTGTTACTTAAGTCTTTGAGAGTTTCTTTAAGATTGCTTTCAAAACTAGCTTTCAAGAAGACTTTGAGGGAACAGTCTAAGGTGAGCAGTGGCGTATATTGTTTGTATTATATGCTTTAGCTGTCTGGATCGCTTTGCTCTGAAATCCCTTTGTTGACATCTCTGGTTAGTTTGGTAGCTTCTTCACAGCAAGCACCATCTCTTTCCTTTCTCTAGTATCCTATCTGGAAGGCCACATGATATTCCACCTAGTAGGGGCTCAATACATGGAGGCCCCTTACATCCCAGAGCCCAGCCAGATCAAAACTTTCTTGAGATCCACGCTTCCAGAAGCATGTCATGGTTTTACCCTTGAGTACCTTTCAGTAGTGTTGATTAAGTCTAAGGAAAAACTTAACTCTAGCCACATTTGATTTTAATAGGTCTAGGAGTGATTTAATAGGTCTAGATGTCTTGGCTTTTAGATGGAGAAAGCAGAAACATAGTAAGGTCACCCAGTGCTCGCTGCGTCCAGGTAGAGCTGTAAGCTTCCTTTCATTTACTGAGTTAACAAATCCTACTATGTGTCAGGCAGGCACTGTTCTCAGTATTGGGGTTAACACAGAGGTAGGAGGTAGACAAAACAAACAAAAATCTCTTTGACCCTAGAGCTTACATAATAGTAAGAGGAAAATGTTTTTTACTACTTGGTTCAAATTTGGAGCTTTGTTAAAGAATGACTCATCTGTATTGCCAAGACCCAACGGGGGCGGGGGTGGAAATCCAGTGATTGAAAGAGCCATCAGCCAGCTGACTTAACACCAAAGAGAGAGGGCAAGCAGGCGGCTTGCTGTCTTCCCCGCTGTAGGCTAGCAATGAATAGGTGGAGTTGATGTGAGGATACGATGAAATCATCTATGTAGAAAACTCAATCCAAAATTACTCATGTAGTAAGTACTCAAGAAAAGGTAGCTGTGGCTTTATTGGTGTGGTTGTTGAATCCTATAGAGAAAGCTTGTCATCGAGGTGTTAACACAAATCTGTAACCCAGAGCGACCCTGTGTAACTTAGAAACTCCCTTTATTCCTGCGTTCCTGAAATTTCACAAGCTATACTTAGGATGGCAGCATGCATCCGTTTCTGCTAAATCTTTCTCTGCCCTTCCTCTCCCTCCCTTTTGGAAGTGGAGCACACCTTCTGTAGCCATGGGTTTTGCTTTTTTATTTCTGGGATGTGCCCTTCCTTTCCTTTGCTCCTCCGGAACATCCTTTCTTTCATTCATTTTGCTGTTGGAGAGGGGGTTGAAGTCGTCACTAGACAATTTAAACTTCTATGTTGATTTCTTTTGATCAGGTTCAGTAATGATGAGTTTGCTGATAATAATTCTGAAAAGGCAACGTTAGGGCATGAAATATTCATTTAAGGCACCAAATGCGAAGTATTGACATAAAGAAAAACAAAGATGTCATAGCTACAGAAACCTCTTATTTTCCCTAATTTACATATAGAAAAAACATGACTTTTATGGCCATTTCAAAAATCTGACAAAATAGCAACTTGCTAATTTTTCCTTGCTTTTATTCATTTTATCTAAATGTCTCTTCCTTTCTCCATTTCTGTGAGAAAGGTTTTAATAACTCAGACATTAGGCTCCCACTCTGGCACCTGTAACTGCATCACATTTGTTGTTTCATTGTTTTTGAAACGACAGATGCTGCTTTCACTTCTTGTAGGAGTGAAGAAGAAAGGAGTTCATGTTAGATATGATGATTATCATTAGAATTAGTATTTATCCCACCTTTCTAAAAACATGCGTTTTTCTTTGTGATGAATTTTTGTATTTTTGAACCCTTTAAATCAGAGTTGAAAATATGCCTTTTAGTATAAAATCCTTATTTTGTTACAGAGTATCTCCAATAGATAGAATAACTGGAAATAAATACTGGATTATTTTCTTGGCATCCATATAAAGAAAAATTTTAAAATATTTTATTGAACTGAAATGAAGTGAATTTAGAATACAGAAGTTCTAGCACCTAGTGAGATTAATAATACTCAAACAAGAGTATCATTTCAGTGGATTATTATCCCTGAAATACTGCTGTTTGGTATAGGAGATCACAGTACAGTAATACAGAGAGGAATATCTAGCATAAGTGTGCAACTCAGTGGGATTCCTGCAAGATCTAGCTATTTAAGAGCATTTTTTGTTATAGAAAAATTATATAGTATTGTTATCCACAAGATCCCAGAAGTGTTATTTAAGTTCCTGGGAAATTTATTTTAGTTACGCTGGGAAGGACGAGGCTACTCCTCAAGTCTGAGATCTTGGCTTTTTGCTGGAAGACTAAGGAGATGCTCATTTCTAAATGTTACCCTTATTCCAGCACTAATATACATTCCAATTAATTGTCCACATTAAAAATTCATTATGTTTTCTGCAGAACCTGGGCCCGTTTTATCTGGGAATCATTCAGTCACGTGATTTCCTGTGTGGCCTCTGGAAACATGGGCATTATGAGTTTTAGGTGTGGAAGGAGGAAATTCTGATAGTTATGGCATATGGCTTTTCAGGATTGTCAAAAAGAGAGACTGAGCCTAAAGTTTAGAAACCCAAATGTGTCCATGTGATTTTGAGGCTAAAACCAAGGAGGAAACACACATGCCATCATCAGAAGATATACTCGTGACAATTTCTATTCAGTATTTGTTGGTTCATTTGCAAGGAAAGAAGATAGTGGTCCAGTGAAAACAATGTGCGGGGCTTCTTGCAATGTACTGGGAATTAATCACTTAGATGAGGTGAACATGTTCTAGATTTCTAATAGAACCATCACTATAGGAACACAGGTTATTGTAAAGAACTCTGACCCCTAGTCAAAGTGACTATGTTTTTGACCCACCTCTGCCACAACATGATTGTGGATCTTGTCCAAGTCATTGGATTTAATGTCAGCTGAACCAGCTGACCTCAAGGTTCTTTGTGGCTCTGTGGTTCTCTGAGTACTTGTGTAATTTTTTTAAGCTCATATCACACCTGGCAGGAGGTTGATGACACCACCCTGTGTATGGATGAATCATGCCTACACTCTTAATAGAATGATAATGGAAATATAACATGGTGATTAGCCTGTATAGGTTGTGGAGGTTGAGGTCATTTAAAAATCCTTGGACTAGTCCTGGTGGTCACACAGTCAAATGAAAACAAGCGTTGACGTTGTCAGAGCCTCGGCTTATTTTCTAACATGGAAGCAGGGCCATTGTCTCCGTTCTCTGTGACATTGACTTTGGTCAAAAATATTCTCCTTATCTGCAGTTAAAAGCTATGCAAAACCTGGGCCAGTGATGTGACAAAGCTCCAGATCAGCAACTGCATTCCAACCAGCTCTCTCTCTCAGACTGTTGACGGCTTATGTTTGTATTGTACCAATACCATGTCCAGAGTAAGCTTTGGGCAAAGAGATTTGTAGAGTTGTCTTTTTCAGTGAGAAACAGTGTCTCTTACCCTTTGTTGGTGAGAACACATTGGCTACTACGCATGCATTGACTCTGGTAGAGATGCAGATGTTCTCTGAACATTGTATTTCCCCTGCCTAACCTTTTTATTCTTGCGGTGTCCACATTGGATAGGTAAACAGCAACATATCTCACCAAAGGCAAGACTGCTAAGAGATGATCATGATAGCATTTATTGAGTACATATGTGAGTGAAGTGCTAACTGGGGAGGGTTACATCCATAGAACTAGTCTGTGCATCAATATATCAGAGGCAATTTTGTAAAGCAGAATGCCAATTTCCTCTCTTGCACAGTCATTTTCTGCCTTTGATCTGTAGGTATGTGTATTGATCTGCTTATTCATATCATACTCAGGAATAAAAAGATTTTTAAGTGAGATTGTGTTAGTTCACCTGAATATCATGTCATAATATAGAACATTTTTGCACATGATAGAGCCTCATATGATTATGTGGTGTAAGAATGAAGAAATGAAACACCAGCACAAAGCCTTTCTCCTGATGTTTTTATTGACATCAGACCTTCCTTAGTTTTAAAGGCATTCATTATGATTATTTTAAGGCTGCTCTTCATGTGCAAAGTTTTGGCTTCGGTTCCTTCCATTGTTGGGATTATGCTAAATGTTGCTCTAGGATATGTTTATATCCAGGTTAAAGAAGAAAAAGTGAGATTCTACATATGAGCTACTACATATTTATAAGCTGTCAGCCTCTTAGATTAAAGCTTAATCAAGAATATTCATGTAAAATATTTCTATTCTCTAAAACTCTAACTTGAAAATTTCTTTTCTTAAATACCCTTTTAGGTTTTTCCTCTAAAATGGTTTTCTGGCAATTTTGGTATTTGCAACGTAGCTCAAGAAACTACAGAATGCCTGTGCATTAAGTTGGTCGAAAAGAGTTTAATTAAAGGGTAAAGTTCCTGATGGAGTGTTTCTTTTATACATATATAGAGAGAGAGAGAGAAGGAGAAAATTTTCTTTGGAAAATTAAATTTATGTGAAAATTTCTCATTAATATTTTTTGTCACCTTGGGAAAATAATACACTCTGTTAATACCATTGCTGCTGTCATTTCCGAAGGGATGACATTCTAATTACCTTTTTTACTTGCTTTAAACTTAATCTTATGCATTCAAAATCTTTTTTTACACTTGAAAAGAATAAGTGTTTTGAGAATGGCTTGTATTCTTGGTTTGTGTGATGCTGCAGGATTGATATATTTTATGTGGCAAATTGACAAATCACTGATATCACCACAGCATGCAAGTTGTTTTCATTTGCAGAACTGTGCCCAGATAAAAAAGAAATAATGTATATGGGAGAAATATTTCAATTGTCCAAATAAGTAAGTCTTGACTCTTGTTTCATCATAAAGCACCTATACTGAGTTGGGATTAGATTAGTCATCCCTGTATTAATTTTTAGTGTAAGTATTGTGAGGAAAGTGACTAATAAAGTGACTCTCCCAACTTGCTAATAAAATTCAACTTTAATTCCCCATTAGATATCCCCTGGGAACTAAATCAGTGCTGGAATTCGAAATAAATTCTGATCTCTCTTTCCCCACATGGTAGCACAGTGACTAATATATGGAACACACACACACGCACAAAAATTAAGACACACTCAACCTGTTTTGATGGTGGTGATGAAAGACAGAATATTTGGTGATATGCATTGGCTGTTCTCCTCTCTTGCTCTTTTTCTTATCCTTACAATCCTAATTGCTATTGTTTTCAACTCTAAAATAAGATAAAGAAACAAAAATAGCATAAATATAATTTAAGGTGGTAAATATTTCATAGTAAGGAATATTGGCAGCATTCTTGATCACTTCCCTATAGCTTGTTTTGCAAACCATTGACAGATTTTGCTAAATACCACCCCCCAAATTATGGTTAAAATATTTCCACTAAAAGAGCCACAGTACTTTTATTTTGCGCATGTGTATATAGTTCCCTCTCTCTTTCTTCTTCCATTCTTCCGACTGAAACATTGAAATTTGGCTAGAATATTTATTAACCAAATGTTGAAGAAAAGATATTGGTTAAAAATAGTTTTGGTTATTTGTGCAAATGGGAGAAATTGGAACAGATCAAGATTACATGGCAGTGGAAGAGTTCAGGTTAGTTTGGCGAACAGAAAGCTGAAGTAAGGTTGATTTCCTGGCACTGCTTTCTTAGCAAAGAGAACAATTTTAATCAGTTACAAAAATATTTGTGATCCATATGTTCCACTCAGCTCATCCCCATATGCCCATATTCTCTTTTATCTTGGTAGATGATGACTTTATGATTCAGGCATGCAAGAATAATACCTCGCTGACTTTAGAGCTCAGTGCTATTTCAAAACGTGTCCTGGTAATTACGCACACACATATATCCAGGCTGTTCGCGCTTTGAGTTAGTTATGTGAACATCAGTTTGTTCTTTCTCTCTTCGTGGAAAGAATTATATCTTGCATCCTCCTACTGAGGCTGGAATAATGCATCTAAGACTTAGATTTGAAAACTGCATTGCCGTTCACCTGCTGGATTATATGCCACTGTACAAATATGAGGGTCAGAAAAAGGAGACAAAAGAGTTGCGGTGATCCTTGATAACTTCATTCAACTTGGAAAAAGGAAAACAGAATCCAAAAAGCATTTGGTAATTCCATCGATCATTAACATTTATTCTAAAACATACTGGATAATGGGCTTGTTAGTTAAATAGATCCTAATTTTAAGACGTGGTGACTTCTATTTAATATTGAGTATTAGTTACAGTAACCACGGTTGAAACTGGTCAAAATTGAAAAAGTAGAATTACTGTTGATTAGCAGTCCATTTTTGTCCCAAATGCATGCTTGCTTATCTGTCAGAAGCCATATGATTTCTAACAACAAAAGAAACATAGTTTAAAGCCTAATTATCCATCTTAATAAAACATGAATAAATCCAGAAATTTTTGACTGTTTAAGTGATTGCATTTTCAACAGTTGTTTTCCTCTTGCACAACAAATGGCTTTGTAACCCAATCTGTTGTTAATATAGCCACAGTGAAATCCTGTGAGGAACCAGCTGGGCTCATTTAAACTTGGGGGGAAGGAAGGAGCAAGAAGGAGAAGGAGAGAGAGTTTTTAACCTTTAGACTAAATAACTGGGGTGCATTTAGTGTTTTCATAGATGGGTATATGATGGAAGAGGTGTGCTTGCTGTTGGATTTAACCGGTATGCACCAGACTAGAGTTACAGGGGAAGGAAGGAGATACAGCTTGATTTTGGCAAATGTTATTAAGAGCCCGTCTCTATGTTTGCATTCAAGCTGTCTTTGCCGCTGCTCCTGTAGGAGTTGTGAGAAAAAGAAAGCGCACATTATAGCATGGATTGTTTTCAACAGGCTTGAAGTTTGCAAATCTGTTGAATCCCTCTGACAGTGTTTCTTTGCTGTCAAACAGAATGCCCAGCTGGCGGTGGCAATCCTGATGGAGAGGGTGGGGAATGGGTAGACTGTGCTCACCATGCAACAAAAATATTAGGAATTCTTCTCCCTAAACTGTAAGTGGAGAGAAGAGAGTGCTCTCAGCCATGCTGTTATGAAAGTTGTCTTCTCATTTTTCTTTTTTGTTCCACTTTTAGAGTGATCCTTTAAATATGTTTTAATAAGGTAAATTTCATAAAGAAATAAGTCATAGAAACAGAATTAAAGTATATTATATTCATCTATAATTAAGACAAAAGTTTTGGTTAAAAAAAAGGAGGCAAGACTTTTGCTCCTAGGTGATCTTGATTCTCATTGAGGCAAACACACAAGCTTGTTTTTTTTAAAATACAAAGTGCGAGATTTCACTAAAAAAGGTTAAAATTGAAGTGAGTAATCTTCGGTGCATAATGCAATTGTTAATTTTAGCTTCTTGCGTGGGTGCCGTTCTGACTTGAACAGCCGGCTGTAGCCTTCATTAGAGAAGAAGCAGGCAGCTTGAGACAGGTGGAGCTGGATCAAGCTGTGAACGTGATTTGCTGGAAGCTGGTCATTAGTGTTAGAAACCAGTCTTATTTATTTTGTCTTTCGCCCTACCATGATTATTGCAATTATTGTTATTTACTTTTCGTCTTTTTTTCAGGTTGACGATGATGTGTCACACTGTGTAAGGGAATCGCATGGAGATGGGCATTCCGAACTGTTAATGGGGACATGGGACTCCAGTTGTCTCTGATCACTGGTGTGGATTTTCCTGCTGTAGAACGACAGAAGCCGCTAGTAAGTCGCCAAGACCTATAGCAGGAATTCTGCGTGAAAGGTAAAGGTCTTGTCTGGCTGTCATCTCATCTGTATTATTATTATTATTATTACATAAATGTGCTTGTTTACATAGAGCAGTTCACTGAATGTAACCACAGCAGACAGACTATAGCAGACTATAGCAGACAGTCTATATCAGAGACTCATTTGGCTTGTAGTTTGGAAAATTAGAGCTCAATTTGTTCACTCCATTTTAAATCTGGTCACGATCTGTTTTTTACTGAAATGCTCTGAAAAATAAATTAGGACAACAGAAGTCCCCTCTCCTCCCCTTACCCCAATACATTGAGTAACAAGCTGTTTGCCATTGGGAAATGGAACTTTTCATTTTGTTAAGCACATATACTGAGTGCCACTGAAATATAAGGGATCTGGATGAAATGCACTGGATGAAATATCCTAATACCTCCCCAAACCTAAAAGTATTGCTCATTAGTCACTTACAGACTCAAACTGCTGTCCTTTTGGAAAACTTTTCCTTTTGCATTCCCACAATCCTTTTGCCAAATAAGCCTGTGTATTTAAAAATATCATTAGATACCATCTGTTTTGTCATGGTAGATTTTAGCAAATTTGCAATAAAAGTTGCTGTGATTTTGATTTTTCTCATGCTTCCTATTTCCAGTTGGAAATAAAGTTACAGAATTAACCAATAGTAATTAAACACTTTCAAAGAAACCTATCAAAACACTGATTTGTCCAATAATAATTGCCATTTTAATGACTGGGAATGGGACAGTTATTGCTTGGGATGTTTGCAGAAAGAACTAATTTTCTAAGCTACAGTGTCATTTCTTCTTCTTCTTCTTCTTCTTCTTCTTCTTCTTCTTCTTCTTCCTCTTCCTCTTCCTCTTCCTCTTCTTCTTCCTGCTTTCCTTCCTTCTTTTTTTTCTTTCTTTCTTATTCATCACAGCTTTAAAAAATGAGGAGAAAGTAAATGCTAAATTATTCATGAGCCTCATCTGACAGCACATCAGAAGGGGAAGTGTCAAGGGTTTTATGGAGGTACGGAGAGAAAAAATAATAACAGGCTTTAACTTTTGAAAAGGCATTTCCAGTGTCTGTAGAGTAGTCTATTGTGAGCCTGGAGTAGTGGAGTGCAGTTGTGATAGCTTCATTAGAGCTGCCTGCCAGACTTCCTTCCACGGGATCTTGCAGCACCAGCAACTGACAGGAGCCTGGGAGAGGGCTTACACTTTTAATAACGTAGCTGTCAGTTTGAAGCCTGGAATGTTGATCCTGAAAGGTTTATTGCTGAAATTAGATCCTATATTTATACTGAATTATTACCTCTTCAATTGATTTTTGCCCCTTATAGAGTGTACTGTGCATTCCTTATACCTAGGGAAGGGTGTCTACGTTTGAAATCCGCACATAATTTTTGAGTTATCATAGAGATGCTACAGAATATCAATATCACCTCAAGAGTCAGAAGTTGAAGGTCATCTGTTCAAGAGTTGGAGAAATATTGGGATTGGTGGTGGTGTGGGAGCTATGTGTCTCCACTTGAGATTTGTTGATCCATTTTTATGGCAGAATGTATTCACAAGTGTATGTGCTTGTGTGTGGAGGGGGTGTGCACGGGGTGACTGCATCTGCCTCTTGTGTATGCCTTGGGTACTTGCTGTCATCTTGTGTTTTTCTCCTTTTGTGTAAAATTGGCGGGGGTGCCTGAGTTGCTCATTTGAATTTGAATACAAAAGGAGAAATGAAATATCTCAAGAATGCTAGTGAATACTTCACCCTGCACTGACTTTGTTTTCTGTATCTTAACCTTTTAGGGCATAAAACCTTGTTGTTTTAATTTGTACCTGGGAGGATGTCTGAGCAAGGAGACCTGAATCAGGCGATAGTGGAGGAAGGAGGGACTGAGCAGGAGACGGCCACTCCAGAGAACGGCATCGTGAAATCGGAAAGTCTGGATGAAGAGGAGAAGCTGGAACTGCAGGTGAGCCGGGAAAGACCCTGATTTTCATACCACTGTGTGCAGTTCCCTTCCTTTATTTCTAGAATACTTGGAAGACTTGTTTACTTTGTTATGAGTTTGGCTAGCTTTCATTAGGAAATTCATAATGCTAATTTGCCCCTTTTTCCATTGTTAGTTACTCTTTTCTTCCTGACTGAACCATGCTCTCAAATGCCTTTTGAAATGAAAAAATATCCAAGGAAAGTATTTAATTACTGAATTTGCACACAGCAGCCCAGTACTAATTTCCAGATCAGCTCAAAGTGAACTTGGAGGGCTTCTCCCAAGGTAGCTTTAGGCTAGCTGAGTTTTAAAAATGAATTTGCTATTCCGTGGAAAGCTGAAGACCCAAATCATGGTAAACTAAAAAAAATTAAAGACGTGTTCTTTTCACCTTCGTGGGCATGCTAAGGTTCAGCTCTTGGCAAACAAGCCTGAACCCTAGAATTCCCAGCCAAAGAGAGGGTCACTTGGATGGGGGGAAAATAAAGACTCTGAATGATTGGAGAAACTGGGAAAGTGTTGTGATTAAATACACCTTGATTTGCAAGAGAAAGAGGTTTGGTAGAGGGAAAACAAAGTGCACTTACAAATAGCTTGTTGAGTATCAATTTTTTTTAACTAAATTACAACAGTGTTAACTCTTTATATACCCACAGTTAGCAAAGGCAGATAACCACATAATGGACAAAAGCCTTCAAGGCTGGCTTTTCTCCTTTCCAATAGTTGCTGCAAGAAGAGCTGAAAGTTAAAAGTTTTTAAAAGCTAGGGAAAGGAGGAATCCTCTCTACTGGTTATAATGTCTGGCTGTGATTAATTTCTCAGCTGTAGCTGGTAGTGACCCTCTTTCTCTCTCTCTCTCTCTCTCAATGTCTCTTTCTCTTTCTTTCTCCCTCTCTCCTGGTTGTTGGTTTATTGTTTGTTTTTTATTTTGTTTCTAACATACAGAGGCGGCTGGAGATTCAGAACCAAGAGAGAAGGAAATCCAAGGTAGGGTTCTTAAAATTCTAGGTGGACCTGATATCGTAGATATAAATTGCATATTTCACATCAAAGTTAAAGAATTTGCCAACAATTCAGATGATTGTATGCAGATACTGTGGCACATTCTGGTTGTACTGGTGCTGTCTGCTTTTAAAGGGATTGCATTCACACATGTCTTTCTTTCTTGTTCTGTATGCTTTTTAATTAGAGGATTTGGGGTTCAAATAGTTGAAAATGTATATGTTTGATCTTGTTTTCATACTTCGAGCTTTTACAGTATTTTACAAATCAAATACCCACTTGGTCAGTTTTTATTTTTAAAAAATTTGGGCAGATGTTTTGGTCTATTTGATTTATGCCTCGAAGTAAACAGGTCCTCGTGTTTACTACCCATTCTTCATCCTCATAGACATCTCAGCCAAATCCCTTTCAAACTCAGTTTCAGTGGACATTAACGTGGTCACTTTTTTCTCCTGATACCTTCATGAAATAGCAGCAGTTCATTCTTCATGTGTTCCCCAGTATGATGCGCACAATTTGCTAAAAGTGTTTCTTAAACGCATCTGTTTACCTTCTCCTTCACTTCTGTTCTGGTCAACACAGAGATCTGATGCTTTGAGCCAGTGTAGCCAGTACCGAGCAGCAGACTTGAAGTTTGGTTTTAAATATCTCCATTTGGGAATGTTATGTGAACGTGGAGCTGATTTGACAGTCTGAGAATGTTTCCTGTTTGTTGTCTTTATTTTCCTCTCCTTCCTTTTTCTTTCCCCACCCTCAGTCAGGAGCAGGAAAAGGTAAACTGACTCGTAGTCTTGCTGTCTGTGAGGAATCTTCAGCCAGACCAGGAGGTGAAAGTCTTCAGGATCAGGTATATCCCCTGCCATTATCGTTAAGTGCATGAACGGGATCCACCTTTGTGTGCATGACTATTAATTTGGTGTTTAACAGTGTTTTGGGGGAGAAAAATATATTTAAGAAAATAAATCATTTTTTTTGGCTTCATCCCCTGTTTATGAAACATTCTAAAATAGTTTGACGGTTTGTCACAGAGTATTACGTTTGCTTTTTTCCAGACCCTCTGAAAACTGCAAATGGAAAGGAATTCAAAAGAATTTAGATTAACAGTTAAATAAAAACTAAGCACAGTAGTGCTGAATTTCCTCAAAGGCTCTCTCTTGATAAGGCTGAACCAAATATAGTCAGTCCTAAGAATCCTGTCTCCTTCCTTATTGGAGATGTCTTACCTCTCAGCTCCCCAAAATGCACTTGCCTATAAAAAACACAACTGTTGGCTTGTATGAAACTTAAGATACAGTGAATAAGGTGCATTGAACTTAGGAGAAATACTTTAATGGCCTTTGGTGGAGATTTCTCAATACTGTAAAAATTGTCCAGAAATAAATCTGAGCTGATGGTGACTTTAAGTTAATATTATAAATATATCGCTGCTTATCTTTACCCATTTCTGCTCCCTACAGCAAGACTATTAGGCTCTAAAAATTTAAATTCCACCCAAACTCTTCCGTGACAAAAATGGGAAACTTCATATCATATTTATTTTTGTTTGCCTTTTAGGCATCACATTAGCTTTTATAAAAATAGTCTTGCTGCTGAAATTTCACTTATTTTATCAGAGGAAGAGAGCAGTCAAGACAAAAGTAAAATGATTTATCTGAGCCCAGGGGAGGGAAAACTGATTAAAGTATCATTATTTTTTTGTTTGGTTTTGTTTTCCTTTTCTCTCCTGACTTTAGTTGAAATACTCTGAATTCCCCTTGTGGATACAGAGAGCATTGAGAGCACTTTCTTTAAAAGGACCAAAAATAAATTCCTTATAGATTTTGTCCTAAGAGTATTTTTTTCTAGTCTCATTTCCTTAACATGCCACTCATGTCATAAGGCATGGACAGGCTATCTTCCAATAGCCCTTACTATGTTTCATACACATGCTTTATTTTACTTTGGGCTCTGAGAAATGTGCGGCTTTTCTTCAGCATTTTATTTGTGCTTCTATTTTTTATGGAGATTGAAAAGGGGGAATAATGTGAATATCATGGCTTGTATTATTGAATGTTGATTGACACCTTGTAATGTACTTGCACATGATATATGTTAACTCTGCAGAATGACAGACCCTGGGAGAAATAATGCCCCAGGTGTCCCCAACTCCTAATGCCAAGCAATGAAGGACACCCTTTATAGACTTAATCTGCTTTTTGTCCCATGTGACAAGGTACCAGGAGGAAATTTTTTAAGGGATCATCTGTATCGTAGTGCCCATCCTGGACCAAAGCCTAGTTTCTCCATACGATTGGTGTAGAGAAATAAGGTGCAAACGGTGCTTTGTTCCTGCTGGTTCCAAGCTCAGACACCAAGGCTAGTTTTGTAGGAGAGAATGAGGGCCTGCAAGCTTCTCTTTAGACTAGCTGAGGAGTGGTGGGTGCAGGGGGCTGATAGAAAATACCCAGACATGCACATAAGCAAGTGGCTATGCTACTTTTTTAGAGAATAAAGAATCAGACCTTTGAGTTTATATGCAATGCCTTCATTAGGTACCACCGGCACTTACAAAATGTGTGGACTGAATCCCAGAGAACACTGGCAGAAGTATAAAGTATATGGATTGTATTGCTTCCCCAATGTTTGTATATTCACAGTGTTTGGAAAACTGCCTTCATTTTCCAGTGTGGGAAAAACTCTTGCTACCTGTATTACTTGATCTCAGACCCATACATGATGGTTCAGTCTGTCTTTAAGTTAAAGGAATTTTGCTTTTCTAATGTTATACTATTTACCTATCAGTGTATTACTGCAACTTGAATCACTCTTTTACTGTTGTTGGATATAAACTTATCCTGTACCGATGTATTTATTAACACTTGTATTTTATTATTGAGCATATCAATAAAAATATTAAAAAATAACAGATTGTTTTTTACCAACTCTATAGCACTTTTGTGTGTTCTTTCAACACCATAATGTATAGAAAAGATAGATTTTTTTCTGAGTATAGTGTTTGTCAACACATAGCATCAGTTTGCACATTTTGTTTTTGTAGTGGATGTCGTGTAGTTTCTGCTCTTGCATATGTAATATATTTCCAAGCCTCTGTGAGTTTAGATTCAAACTTACGGAGTCTAGATGGTTCAATCAGTTTTGAAGAAGCAATGAGACCACTTTCATGACCCAGGACCCTCAGTTTCCACTGCTGATTAACTGACAAATTGATTCTTCCCACCCCCAGCCATATCTTCTGAGCCAGAAATGTTCCAGAGGTTTCCTTAGCAAGTAAAAGCAAATCATAACCCTAGAACCTGCCTCAACCTTCGCATGTTAAGAAGTCTCTGTCTTTAAGCATGTGATAAAAGACTCTGTAATCAAATCACACTGAGTTTTACATATTTTATATTTGTCCATCCCCAGGAAAAACATGTGAAAGTCAGAAAACCCACTAAGACAAATATTTATAATGGCAGCATGCTTTGTTTCATCCTCTCTATTGTGTGTCTTTCCAAGTGTGGTGACTTTTTATTCTAGCAAGGAGCTCACAATGGAGTCCCTCCCAAAAAAGAAACTTGGCCTTGGAGGACTTTTGTTTAATGATTATTAGATTAGCCAGGTTTACCAAGAACCATTAAGAATCCTGATTTGGCCACAATTTGAGGAGATACAGCCATCAATTTAGTCACATGTAGTATGAGCATTAGTTTCATTCTCAGTGAGAGACATTATTAGTCATAGGGGATATTTTTTTTCTACATCATAAATTTTAATGTCACTAGTGGAAGAAAGCTTTCCCACCAAGTGATCTCTTACATAAGAGTAAGTAGGCTTAATGTTGGCTAATTTGTCATAGTTTTAATCAGAGCATAGATTTTTCATTAAACTAAAAAACATGATTTGGCTCATTCTTCTTCAAAACAGTGAACATATTATCAATCAAAGGGCTGATATATGTGAGTTAATAAAAAATATCAGTTTTTCCGTGCAAAATAAATTAATATAAAAGTAGATCCAACCCCAATACTGTAAATGGTCTATCTTATACCCAACGTTAGCTCGAGAGAATCTTATTTTGGAAAAGATTAACCGATACTAAAATAAAAATAATAGTTAATATTTACATATTATTTATGGGAAATAATTCTACTTCCTACCTTTTCTAAAAGGCAATGCTTATTGTAATTATATATTATAATGACTTATTAATTATATTTTAAATAATTATGATAATAATCCATATCTAGGATTCCTGCAATTATATAGTCTGATTTTTCATAGCAGTAGAAATCATTGTTGACATGATTCTAAAATAGTTTTTATTGTAAGTTGGCTATCAGGGGCTTTCATTACGTCTGTTCTATCTGTAATTATGATTCGTAATATCTGTCTGTCTGTGTTTGTGCCAATTTCTCCTTATAAGGAATTATAGAAAAGAATTTCAGAAGCCTTTTTTTTTTCTTTTGAGACATGACAGTGTCTGTGATGCAAGCGTGCTGACAAAGAAATTTTTCCTAGGTGTTTAAAAATAAACCTGTAGAGAAAATAAAAGTTGTGATCTACAGGAATTGAACTTGATTATGATTAATATTCATGAGGCAAAGTTTTAGTGGTAGATGTTTCTTATGACCTCCCTTTGACTTCTGAAGTTCAAGTCACCTTAAAGGGCAATTAATTTTCTGACAGATTTAATTTTTTACCATTTAAGCAAAAGAAAATCTGCACCTGGCTTTCATTTTCCTGTACTTAGTAACTTTTATGCAAAATGGAAACCAGACAGAGATTATTAAATTGGGCCCTAAATTATTATATTTTTTCCCCCAACAGGAATCAGTTCATTTACAGCTTTCCAGTTTTTCCAGCCTGCAAGAGGAGGATAAATCTAGGAAAGATGACCCTGAAAGAGAAAAAGAAAAGGATAAAAACAAAGATAAAACCTCTGAAAAACCCAAGATCAGAATGTTGTCAAAAGGTGAATGTGAAAATGTTTCCTTAACTTACTCAATTTGGGCCCATATTTATTCACAGAGTACATTCTAGATTTCACATGCATAGTCTCCTCCCACCCAACCCTGCTTATAATTTTATATGTGTAATGTATGTATGTGTGTAGAAGATGTGAACTTGATTTTCTTTCTGTTTATGGTGTTATTTGTGTTGCTAAAGAGGCCATTTTCAGAATCACATATTTCTTTGGATTCACCTTTGAATCTTCTATTTTAAGTGACAAGCTTGTACAAAGGAGTAATATAAATCTACTCTTAATTCAGTTTTATTAGACAGATTAACTTGGTTTGATGAAGAGTAATAGTACCCTGTTTTACATTTTAACTTTCATGCTTATCTTAAAAGACAGATAGTGGATTAGCAATTCTCAGTCAATAAGTGATGTGGTCTCCAAAGCACAGATGTATATGCCAACCAAATAGATGATTAACATTTTATCTGGCATGGATGAATTTAATCTGTGCACCAGTATAATGTCACATAAGGTTCATTTAAAAAATAATACATTTCTACTGCAATAAATAGTTCTCTAAAAAAATCTTTCTAAAATCTTCTCAAATCGCAAACCTACCAGACTATTCATATTGTTACCATATATATTGTTGTACAAAACAAAACTAAGTTAAGTTAAAATGAAGAGTGCCATGAATAAATAGCCTTGCAGTATATTAAAAAAAAAACTGAGAAAGAATAGGATATCTGATCAGCTGAAGAATGACAGCCACCTCTAATATTATGTTCTATAACCACGTATGTGCTTATAATGGTTTTCTCTGTTGCTGAATATCTAAAACCCAAGGTATATATGAGGGTATAAAAATTCAGGCTCCTAAAACAGTTTTAGAAATTAAGCTGTAGCCAGCATTAGTAGATTTAAAATACTGGGACTAGTGCCCATCTGTGTTTTTACTGATCAATATTTACATAGTCTCATAACAACTTTCATGTTTTGCCTCCTCTGTTTTAAGAGAAAAATGTTCCATAGGATCTCAAACTCTTGAGAGCTCTCTCTGTGGGTGGGAGTACCTGTCAGGTGGAGTTTGTGCCCTTGCTGATTTACAGTACAGAATGAGCACATGATATTTGACTCCACCTCCTTCCCACCCAAACTGTGCCCACTTCCCCTCCTATGACATTTGGGTCTTTCCACAGTCAGGATCTATTGGGTGTTTTCAATCCCCGAATCTAATTTTCATTCTGATGTTATACTGCCAGGTTGCAAGTTTTGAAACACGTATTTTCATACCAATAGCTTCATCTAAAATTTACCTGAGCAGGAGGGAAAGATTGGGAAAACCTTTTCCAGCCCACCTTCTCACCATCACTCTTGACAACTTCATCCTGCTATTTGTTTCAGATTGCAGCCAAGAATACACGGATTCTACAGGCATAGACTTACACGAGTTTCTGATTAACACATTAAAGAATAATTCCAGGTAAATTATTAAATAAGCCTCTTATTTTTAGAAGGGTCAAATAGAATATTACAATCAAAGTTATTAATCCAACACTTCTAAGAAGGCTGTGGTAGATACCTTCCCCGAAGTCTTAAACTATCTCCTGTATTGTCTCTTTTCTGCTAATGGTTTGCATGTTTACTGTATATACAAAGTCTTAATACTGGGTAGTTACCCAATGAATACATTATGGTTTAACAGTCTGATTTCCTGATCACAAAGAAATACTAAAGAGAAGAATAGAGAATGGAAATTATTGATGTCAAATAAGCCAATTATGTTTCAATGCAGTTACATTCATCTACAGTCAATACTTGGGCTTACTTTGTTCCAGTTTTCTATTAATTTAAAATATGCTATTATCTGATGTGTTTTATGGTCCTAAAACTTTGCATTCCATAATTAACATTAAGACTATAAAATTTATTACAAAACACATAGCAAATGAGATAAGAAATAATCTTAAGTGAAATAATAATATGTGAATAGTGAATATATTGCAGAGAAGAATTAGATATAGGTTGGTTGCAACATATGTTTAATCTTTTCCATATGTTTAATGAACTATTTAGGTCATTGGGAATATAAAAATACATAAAAAATTTTCACTTTAACATTTATTTTGCAGGGACAGGATGATACTCTTGAAAATGGAGCAGGAAATTATTGATTTCATTGGTGACAACAAGTATGTTAAATTGTAATGCTGGTTAGTTTTATCATGTGCCTTAGTTTGGTATTTGCACTAAATTATCCATTTTGGAAAGATGTAGGGATAGATAAAACATTGTTTAATGTGTTTCTTGATTTGTTAAATGGAGATGTTATTGGAGTTTCCAGCTATATGCTGATGGGAGTTGTTGCTTGGACCATGTGTGCTCCTGCTTGTTAAATTCCTGACAAAATGGCTATAAACAGGGGGCTACTGATTAGCATAGAGTAGCTGTAATGAGAAGCGACCCTTTTCATTTTTATTATAGTTTTTTAATGGGCTCCAGCTGGCTGCAGTCAGTTATGCCTGGAAATAATTGTGCTGCTTTCAGTGTAAACCGTGTAATGACACATCTCCAGATAGGCATCTACAATCACGTATTATGTCATATCATTTGTCCTGTCCCTGGCTCCGTTGATAAGGTATCATGGACTAAAATAGAATACTTTCCAACAGACATTAAGTGAAATAATCTCTTTGGCAAGAGAAATGCACAACTATGAAACAAAGATGCTTATTGTAGCTTAATCAATAAATCTATAAGTGGAAAATTTGTCTGGAAATGAGGACATGAAGTGATGCCAGAAATGAAATAGGTTTAGTGGTTTGGAAGAAAGAGAAATAGTTTCGTGCGTGCACCTGTAAAATGTACTACGGGCAAGAAATGAAAGCGCTGATTCCACTTTTCCTTATATTCTGTTCCAGTAATCATTACAAAAAGTTCCCTCAGATGTCATCATATCAGAGGATGCTTGTCCATAGGGTGGCAGCTTACTTTGGATTGGATCACAATGTGGATCAAACAGGAAAATCTGTTATCATCAACAAGACCAGCAGCACCAGAATGTAAGTCCCATCACTGTACTTATTTAGCATTTTATTTTTCTCTTATGGATTCATTTATAAGAACACAGTAAAAAAACTTAAAGTACTTGACATTTAAAATGTGCAATGTTTTTTATCTCTTGCTCTTATCAGCAGTAGTGTGGCATTTATCTGTAGAAGATTATCTGAGAACCAGGAAAGTTGATAAAATTCAGGCAATAAAGTGGATTTATTTCCTGATCTTTTACATAGCTCCTGAAACATAATTTTCTTTCTTCCATCCATATTCTATGAAGTTACACACAAAACCATGGGAAACTCTATGTCAAATATAACTTGAAAACAACAGATATTTTTAAACAACCATGACATATACAGGATAATTGTTTTTCCCTTTCTTTTTTTCTGGTTTTTAGACATCAATCTTATTGTGATTTCTAGAGTAATAAAAAGTTCTGAATCTGGAAACAGAAATCCCACCTCTAAAACTTAGGTCCACTTATTGTGTGGATAGCTGTGTGAGTAGGAACAAGTCACTTAAAACCTGCCATCTCAGTTTTTCCACCTGTAAAATGAGAGTTTTGAGCTAGATGATATATCTAAGATGTAGCTTTAAAATGAGGATGATAGTTTGTTTTACTTTTTAATTTTTTTTCCAAAAAATTTATTGGGGGAAAACTACAAAACATTTACAGTACAATGTTTACAGTCACAATTTGTAGTGAGCTGCTTTCTCAAAATATATTACCACTCAAGTTGACTTATCTTGTTACATTCAAAAACCTACTCTGTCAAAGTAGTCCATAGAGTACATACATAGTGCTCCAACTGTACCTACGTACAACCAACACTCCATTTTAAGTGTACAATTAAATGATTTGAAGTGAATTTACCGAGGTGTACAGTTAATCACATGAATCAGTTTTTGAGGAATTCCTTTGCCCTATTGAGACCCCTAATTCCGCTCCCCCACTACTTTTCAAGCATATCCCACCCCTCCACAGTGACCCCCCACGACCCTCAGCCTTGGGTCTACCCCCCACCCCCCAATTCCCCAGTGTTCACTCCCACCCTTTGAGCACCATAGTGTTAATCAGTCAATA